>CM075288.1:6957316-7100945 GCA_037672795.1 Lagerstroemia speciosa
ATTGTTGTCGGAGCTTCCAAGGAGGTGAAACTCTCAGCAGCCGTGATTTCGGCAAGGTCTAGGAGAGCCACCGATGCTGGAGTGCACTATCGCCGGAGGACTCGAAAGCAGCCTCTCACCTTCCTGTGATCTGCAACATCTGAATCC
This sequence comes from Lagerstroemia speciosa, assembly GCA_037672795.1. Taxonomy (NCBI): domain Eukaryota; kingdom Viridiplantae; phylum Streptophyta; class Magnoliopsida; order Myrtales; family Lythraceae; genus Lagerstroemia; species Lagerstroemia speciosa. Next base: position 6,957,464 of record CM075288.1, read on the forward strand.
TAGAAATTTATTCGCATTAGGAATATTGAATTCAGGGTAGTGTAATGTAATTGATCCGATCCTGCTAAACGAACATAGTTTGATACTAATATTTATGTTCGCTTTCCACCATTTCATTTATTTCATAATCTCGTCGGATCCTAAACTCGGGCCAGTTCTGATCGTCTTTTGTTTGATGGGCAAGGCATTTCATGGCCCGAAATATTTCCGGGAATCGACTGGTACTGATCAGGATCTCTCTGGGTTTCCATGGAATGACGTGGTTTGGATACTGCATTTCCGTCTTGGAAGATAGGCTCTTCCACTAATTGACTATGTGCATCATTGTAGAGAACTGGTAGCCTAAAGAGGGAATTTCTTCATAAGAAACTTGCTGTTTCATGATCGACTTGACGAATTAATCACAGCGGTGAGCTTGGAAATATGAATCTACAGATCACTACTTGGATCTTCTTCATCAGATTTCTCGAGAAACTTGAACGGAGACTCGATTTCACGATCGGAGGAGCATCGATCCTTCCGCAAAGTTGGATGCCGAGGTAGCGTTTTATTTAGTACAGCAGCCGAATTCGAGGAAATTATCAATTTAAATATTTGGGTGGAATATTTCTTTAAAAAGAAAAAAGATAATTGATCAAATAAAACCGAACCGGTCCACAATCCAGACCGGGTCCCCGGGTCAGATTAGTTGACGCCTGACGGACGCATCAGAAGATTTCTCATTTCCTTCCGTTGAAACCTAACCGCGAACTCAAGCAATGGACAGATTGATCTCCCGCTGAGCGCCCAAATTCTTTGGTTCGGGTTGATCGTCGGCGTTCGCTCGGGCGCTATGGCAGAAGCTTCGAAGGACCAGCTGTTCCAGCTGATCAAGAGCTTCGGTGCTTATCTCACCGTCAAGTTCTCGGACCTCTTCTCTACCTCTCTCAGAAACATGGTGAGCACCTCTTTTATCCTCTGGCTTTGCAATTTCTGTGGATTTTGTCGTAGATCTGAATTCTGAATGTTATAAGATGCGTTTCGATTGTTGCTCCATCAGTTGAAGCCCTAAGTTGGAGTTTCTGATTGATATTGCCGACTACCGGAGCTTGGAGTGATAGAGAAATGGTAATATCGTTAATTGCAGGATGAATAAGGAATTGCATAAAATGTCAATTTTGTAGGTTAGTTGGTATATGAACACCTTTTACATGTAATTTGCTTACCTACTGAAGTGTGGGTGTTAATGTTGTTGCTGTCCTTCGTCTTCTGCTTTAGCTACTGAACGCTATTCAAACTGCTGTCAGAATTCTCGATCTGTGGGTGTGGCTGCTGGTTTCGCTGTTGCGATCATCTTTACGTGGAGAGTGTTAAGGTCGTCCAGTGGATCCCATAGGAGGACACAGAAGCGGCAAGCTCCTGGACTGACCAGTTCCGGTGCCAATGCTCAGACAGCTGCAGCGACTGTTCCTTCCGGGATCTGTTCTACTTCAAATGATTTAAGAGCACAAAATGTCATTGATGAGATTTTTCAGCCTGTGAAGGTAACCGGCAAGTATATGATTCCTCATGATGTTCCTCTGTTCAATGAATTGGTCATTCTTTGTGCTTAATTGCATGTGCTGCTTGCACTTTTCAGCCAACTCTTGGGCAGATAGTGAGGCAAAAGTTGAGTGAAGGCAGAAAGGTATTCTATGAAACATTTCAGTGCTATATCAGGATGTTGTGGTGAGAGTGTGTGTTGCTGGGCCTCTTATGACCTTCATTGTATGGTTGAATTTGTGCTTAGTCATCATCTCCTTCTGTTCCTCAATGTTTGTTTACATTACTTATGCCACATTCCTAGAGAAATGCTATATCACAACACAACGTCTTGTTGCCTGTTATAGATGTATGAATATATATATACATATATACATATATATATATATTATAAGTCTTAGGCACATAAAGGAAGTTCATTAATGCAATCGTGAACATTATTCTCGTGAAAATGTGAAAGTTGGCTGAATCCTCCATAAATTTCTGACTGTATCTTTGTTGTTTAGGTTACATGCCGATTGCTAGGAGTAATTCTCGAAGAGAGTACTCCAGAGGAACTTCAGGTACTGTACAAATATTCAGTTTTTTGTTGAATCTGGGGATGAAAGCTATGCTTTGGAGAGGCAGTACATCATTGACTTTATTCTCCCCAGAAACAAGCAACGGTGAGATCATCTGTTCTGGAAGTGCTGCTGGAAATTACCAAATTTTGTGATCTTTATCTGATGGAAAGAGTCTTGGATGACGAGAGCGAGGTTTGTTGAAAGGATGCTTCTGAATATGTTTCTATTTCCAGGCAAGCGTAGTCGTTTCTGCTTGACATGTTTCCCATATCATCCACCTGACAGGACATCCCAGAGGCTCTTATCTAATATCATAGAGCAATTTACGATGATTGTGTACTTATAACATATCTAACAGAAGATTTCTTCATTTGTGGTTTTCACCATTTAATCTTATGGCACATCTTCTGCAGAAGAAGGTTCTTCTGGCTCTGGAAGACGCTGGTGTTTTTACATCTGGAGGTTTGGTGAAGGACAAGGTATAGGAAGTTCATTTCTTCTCCTAACTCGAAATCTATTCATTCCAAGAAACTTGGACTGGCAATGGCTAATCTGAATCTGATTAATGATTGCATGAAAGGGTTATCGTGCAAATTCATTCAATATGCATCCTTTTCTTCCTTGCATTGGTATGTCCTTTTTTTTTTTTTTTTGGTAACAAGGTAAAAATCGTGCTTGCAGGTTCTCTTTTGTAGCATAGAGAATGGACGATCATCTTTTGTTCGGCAACTAGAGCCCGATTGGCACATAGACTCAAACCCTGAAATCATATCTCAGTTAGCTGTAAGTTCTCCACCCCACACCAAGAAGTGTTTGTTTAAATGCCATAATGGCTCTCGGGGACTTTCGTAATTGAATGCACTAAGATTGGTAACGGCCGTCTTTGCAGAGATTCATCAAATACGAACTGCACATATCTCCTAGCAGGCCAGAAAGGACTGCTCCGAACGTCTTCAGTTCGCCGTCCTTGGAACAGTTTTTTGGGTGCATGTGACTGATCTGAAGTGTGAGAAAAGACTGCATGAGTTGGCGTAAATCCATTTAACTAGTGATATGTGCCCGCCCTATTGAGCTCCCTCATGGGCCTATCTGGGCTTGGAAGTTTTTCTAATGCCCAACAGCTGGGTTCCGTGGATTCCTTCGAAGGACCTTTCATTCTCCCATCCTTTCACTCTCCCATTCATGGAATGTGGTACTTCGTGCCAGCTTTTATTGGAATTGAGCTTCTTGTTCTTGTTTCTCAAGACACATTTTGTTGCTGTTCTGTACCATGTTTTTGCAGTGGAAGCCACTAATCTCTCAAATATAATGTATGCCTACCATCTGATTCCTTATGGCTTCCTGATTTGACAGCTTGGATCCATTTCGAACGATTAGATTCTTGTAGCTTTAATTTCAACAGTTCTAGGTCCTAGAGAAAATACCGGGATAGGTTACAGAGTGGACCCTAATGGGGAATACAAAACAAGTACACCTACCCAAAACCGGAAATACAATATCAGTGGTGGTATTTGACAGACAATTGGGCTTAGAGGAAATATTGTGAAAAAAAGAATAATAAATAAATAAAAGATATGCATATACTTTTCAATTATGCCTGTTTATATTTCACGGCGCATAACTCCTTTCCATAGCCCCATGCCGGTTTTAACATGCTTGTTCTCTTTTTCAAGTAAGATACAGTGTCAAAACTCTGGAAAGGAAAGAATTCAACAATTCAACCGAGCATTGTTTTAGCATCAAGTCGACCAACCGATTCCAAAATCTGCAGAAACAGCCAGCTGATAAACATAGATCGCAAAAGATTAGGTGCTTCATAATTGTTTGGAAATGAGTACTCTCAGGGCGTTGGGAATTTTGGACCCACTCCACTATCAGGTCCACCAGTAATTGGAAAGCACTCATGTACAAGCAAAACTAACTACCGGTCTAGCGAAGATTTAACAAACCCGAGTTGACAGTCCTCGATCTGGTCATGGACAACAGCAAAAACTTGCTGCAAGGGAAGCAATTAGAAACGGGCAAAAAAATCATGGTAGGTGGCATCTATACTGACCATCAGCAGAATATGATCAGGAGGTATTGGTTGCGTCCACCTTTTCTGTGTTATGCTCAGCGCCACCCGCGAGATCCACGTTCTCATCATTACCTTCAGACTGCAAATAGCAACCGCCATCAAAGAGCAGACAACTGAAAGGATCATCAGGCAGTTTACCGTCACTTAGGCGTGAGTTCTATATCAATTGTGAGTTAGCGATCAGCCTACACCTACCATCCAAACATAATGACTTCAAAAGAATTGGAAGACTGGTGACTACATATAATTTGACCAGAAACTTGACCAAAAAAGTAAAACTGAAATGCTTCTGGTATTGAACAGTATGCTTCTGGTATTGAACAGTTTTTCTCCCCTTCAATGGCAGGGCATAAGAGGAATGAAGTACCTGTTTGTGGGATCTCTTGCAAACGGTTGGCTCTGGGGGGAGCTCAAACGCTAACCGTTTGTTTTGAAATGCTGCTGCTTCCTCATTTCTAATAGAAGCAAGTTCCTCTTCCTTATCAAGGATAACTTCGTCAATCAGGTCAGCTGAAGCATGTGCTGATGGCAATAACTGTTCAGAAATATTTGATTGCAGCTTCAGTAAATTCCCTCGTCAATTTCATACCTCAAGAATATGCAAGCGCTGTCGCTAGCGTAAGATAGAGCAATGGAAACCCGTTATCCTTATCTCCACGCCATAATTGATGATTCTTTTGTAAACATTGTAATGTGTTATATTATATATTGCGACCGAGGCATAACCTAGTCCTAGCAATAAGAATCAGCCACTTCACTTACAGGATTTATTCGAAGATTAACAAAAGAAGGTGTCTACATAAGAACATATCTCACCAACTTAAATTGTTCGCATTATTTTTCTGACAGCCTAAATTTTCTTAAAAACAGAAGAAACCTGGATGAAACTGGAATCAGAAATTTAAAAGTTATTCTCAGAGCTAGACCATAGAATCAACAACTCCTAGAGACATATATATATATATATATATATATATATATATCAAAAAAGTGAATTCAGCTCAAGACAAGTGCACCTTGTCACCAGGTGATATGGCAGAGGAGAGATCGTTATCTCTCTTGTGCATGCGCTCTGCTGCTAAGACTCCACTCCGATTGTTTTTCCCGTTCACTGTGCAAAATTCCTCATCTTGCTTGCGGTGAGAATATGTCCACCGTGAGGACTTTAGTCTTCCTGTGCATCAGAAGCGAGTTAAACAAAGGCACTTGAAAGCCCCCGTACCTTGTGCGCCCTGATTTATCACATAAAATTTAGGTAGATGATTCAGTGAAGTACCACGTGGCTGCAATTCTTCATGTGCAGCCTGATTTAAATCTGGCAGTTTCATGATCTGTGAATCATGAGTATGCAACTCATCCCGAGGGCTAACCGCATGATTGGTGGCGTTTTCTCCATCACTGACAACATTGATGCTAGAGTCCTCTTCCTTATTACCACCTCCACCGGCATCAAAACTAAGCTGACCACCCAGATTCTGAAGTTGGATCTGTGATCTGTAGACACTCAAGATGTAAAACTTACTACAGAGCAGCTCCCAGTGTTAATTGCAGGACATGAATGAAGATGCTGCATAAACTCGATTATTAATGTGAAAAAAATTGCCCAAAGAAGTGGGATGAAATCCTGCCTCTTTAGTTCATCTTGCAATCGTGAGTATCGATGATGTGCCTTAACAAATTTCTTGATCCTTGAATTTATCCTGGATGACAAAACATCAGGAAAACCACGGTAACACACATTTATCACGGAGAATTCCAGAATTGAATTGAGATTAAAGGCTGATTGAATGTGAACATTTGCTAAGTTTTCACATAGAAATGAACAGTCTGGCAAGAATTTCTTTACCTTCTACATTCTTTTTTTTCTTTGTGTAATTGCCCTTCAAGCTCCTCAATTTTAGAAGCAAGGCTATCTGCCTCTTGTATGCGCTCTTCCAGGTAAACCTTCATAAATACCACGGAATCAGAAAAGAGTGAGATCTCACATTAGAACAGCTAGTAAAACTGCACCCAGAAGTTAAATGCAGGCAAAGTGGGATCAAGCCATCTTTGGACTCAAACATGATGAACTTTTATAGCCTGTTAGGTATTATGTCCACAAGGATATGTTCTCCTCGGACGCCTAACTAAAATTTCCAAAAGCCACAATCTGTTGAGCTGCCATCTCATAAAATCAGATAAAAGTAAACTAACAAGCAACCAGCAACCCCTAAACTATTGGACTATTTACCTCCAGCTGAACTTTATCGTGGTCAAGCACGCTGATATCTGACAGTACTTGTTTTAACTGCATGAAAATTTTAAAAGTTCAATATCCGGACACTTCTAAGAGATTATCTTAAAAAACAATTATAAAAAATCACTGATAAACCAAATAACTAAAGATTTCCTTTGGACCTGCTCTTGATGAGTATGTTTGGAGTCAGACAGAGTGGACCTCCCTCTTCTCGCATAATCTTTGCCATCAGAGAGTTTCCCAGAAGCATCACTTTGACTGTCCAAATGGTAGTCTTTTCGGCGCTTTCTGTCACTGTGGTTTTAGATACAAACCAAACTCAAAAGAGCCACCCTCATTGAAGGAGGATTTGATTTGAATGATACTAGTGGGAAAAAAAAAAACCAGAAAGTGGAGCGAAAAGTCCTGAACTTCCTATCTGGTTGAAAGAAGCTTGGCAGCACAAGAATAAAATAATTCAAGAAATTAGGTCTATAAATGCAAATAGTAATACTTATTGGGGGAAAAAAAGAAGAAAATAGCCACTCCTTAATTAAGTAGGTATAAAAGGCTAATAACCAAATTTGTTCGAGCAGGTGATTGCAGAACATAATAATTCATATTTCTGCAGCGGGAGCTCAAAGTGGACAAAAGACTAGAAAATACACGTCAATGTAGAGTGCCGGGGGGCCACACATTAATTTACCTGTTATCCTCGAAGGACCTAGAAGGGCTGTACCCTGCAATTTGCACTATATCAGAATACTTCAAATAAAAGATAATGAATAACTAGTTTCGAATAATAAATCTTGAAAAAGCTTAGAACCCAATATGCTCACAAAGGCAAACTCCATCAGTTCATTTTACAAAGTGAGCCATTAAACAAAAAAGAAAACAAAAAAAGAATAAGAATCCAACAATTAATCTCAATGAAATTTCGCCAGGACTTCTAATGGGAAATAAGCAAGAACAGCCACTACATCAGGAAATAAACAAGGCGAATAGGGATAGCATTTCTTACCACGCAACATGTGGCGGCCTCTTGCATCTTTTATGGGAGAGAACATTCTCCGAGGAGAATACCTCTTGCCAAGTCTATTCCTCAAGTCACTGCCTCTATAGTCTCGTCTGCCTGTGAGGACAGAACAAAGATTACAGGTTTTGACATAATCTAAGGTTGATTTAACTTTCAGTCTGGGCAACACGATGGCCAGAAGCTATGACGAAGCTAATCTTACCATCAAACAGAAAACATACATAAAACAGTAACAAAGAGAAACAGAGCCTCCTCGTGGGATCAAATGAGTGGCAAATTCCCATATAGGCAAAAAACCCCCAGTTTCAGTTTATATCACTGATAAGCCGCGTAGAGTATGAATGTGGATAGTAGACACGCTCTCCTTGGCTTGGGAATTAGAGATTAAAAAAATCTGAGTAATAACATGTGCAGATGTCCCATATGATCTCAGATAATATAAATAAATCTGTGATTCTCTCCCACATGCAGCATCTGACAATAGATCCATGGAGATCGCCTTCTTGCTTCAGAAGAGAAATCCCTTTGCATTCTCATAAAATTAGATAGTTACCAAGAGAATTCCATGAGGTCCATGAGAACAAATACTATACATAGCTACACAAAGAGTAGAACACTTCATAGTCACACAGTCAGCATATCACTTAAAGATCACATGAGAAAGGACTTTCAGCTAATTGTGTGTGGATTCCTCAAAAGTAGCAATTCCGCTTCAATAGATTTATGATGAGAGATGACAGTTGTTAAACAGTATTGCTATCAGCTACTAGGACTCTTCTGGCAGTCCCATTGAATTCCGCCCAGCCACCAAAGTACGATACTATATGCATTGTCTCTCAACAACACAGTGGAGAAGGAAATAGACCCTGATACCATACTAACTGGACCCTTCTTGAAAACAGATCAGAAGAATAAATCAGGGTACTGCAATGCTAGTTGATAAAAGAAGAATTTACAGCATGAAACAGGTCATGGTAAACACTATCTGAAGATATAGCAAAGACATTCCTCAGTTGCAGTTTAAATGAAAAATATATGGTAGTTGGCTGCTTCAGGACAATGCACATTGCAGGAAATGGCAGAATCAGTGCAAACAGCAGTTATGGAATTAAAATGGTAGAATCAGGGCAAACATCAGTTATCGAACTAAAATTAACTACAGAATCTTCAGAAGAAACAATTCCACTATCTTATAAGTACTGCATCTGATCTGCCATTATTAAATTCCATGTTGAAGAGAAGTTCATATATAAAAGCAGCCACTAGCAGAAACCATTGCATGGTTGATAAAGAAACAAAACAATTTCACCAACAGATAAGAGATGAAACGGCATGAACCCCATCAGGGAAAACCTAAGCAAATACAAACTAAAGCTTAAGGCACATACGTTTGTGTGTGTATGCATGGACATAGGCATACTCAAATACATGCACATTTTCGCTTGATATCCCCTCTATGGTGAAACTTTCAAACCATACGAAACTGCAGAGGCAGACGCTTGCTCGAGACTCGGAAGCATTTCAAACTGACCTATACAGTACTGCTCAGTTATAAGCTGAACATACAAGCTCATACTCTAACACGCGGGCGAATCACTCAAATCAATAAGCCAGACGACTAACCAATCGCTTGAAATTAGTCTCTTAACATAATAACCAAGGATTTCCACAATTTACCATAGCCGTAGGCACCATACCGCCGAAGCTCCCTTTCTCCATGGGCGAACGAGCAGCTCTGACGATTACAATGACCTCTTTGATACAACACGCAGAGCTTTGTCTTGAAGGGCTTTCTATCCATCATTGCGACTTGATTGACACAGCTACAATGAATAACTCAATAACAGAGGATCCAGATGCCGAGAGAGAAGAAGATATAAGTAAATTAGCTCCGATGTGAGCAGATATATTTCAACCCGGTCAGCTACGCGGACCTCTGTTTCTCTGCAGAGATGGCGATCAGAATCAGAGAGAAACAAGCCACCACACTTGTCGCAGAAACGAAGAATGGAGAAGACGAATGGCTTCCGGGGCTTTTGGGGCACAACGGTCGAGCTGAGGCCCAAATCTCATGACCGGCCCACTTCGATTTTCCTCGAAGTAACTCATTTTCGTCTAATTTCAGTTTTCCCCTAATACTTTTTTCCTCTTTCACTTTGACCCCCCAGGTGTTGTTCATTTGTCTCGATAAACCCAATACAAATACGAGTTTATAATAATAAGAGGAGATTGATTCAAAAAAGGTCTTCGTATCTCCTAAAAAAATAAGAGGAGATTTGTAACACATATCACAAACTGATATAGTATTATAAATTAATTAAATTAAATTTTTTTTCTCTTTTAAATTTTATTAAAAAAATCTTAAAAATTACTAAATCGTATTAACTTGTAATATTATATTAATAGTATTACATAATATACTCGTTACACATAGAAATCCCTCGAATTTCTCGTGCATAAGTCATTACGCGGGGAGAATTTTTCTTCTTACAGATTCGTTGGATGTAGTGGGAAGTAATGTGTCACCTCGTGAGTTCTGAATCAGGGCCTTCATGAATCGGTTGACTCACCGAGTCAAACCACTCAACTCGGTCATTTCAGCCCGCTCCTTCGCCCTCCATCGTCTACTCCCAGAGCAAAGAGGGCCAAAACCACCGCCCTCGCTCCCCGCTTTCCGCGCGAGGCTCTTGCATTCAGAGCCCAAGCCCGTCTCGTTTGCTCTCCCGGCCGTCCACGTCAGCCGTCGGCGGAGGTCTGACCCGATTCGCCCGTCGTCGATGGACCCCCACTCGCTGGAGCCCGAGACGGTAGCCGCGGAGGACTACGTCCACATCGAGGATCCCAACCTTAATGTGGAGAGCCTCAGCGAGAGCTTCGTGGGCGTCGATGACGTGAGGACCGAGGATGACGCTGTCTCGAGGGACGCTGGGGATAGCGAGGAGATAGATCAGGGTAGGACGCTTCCCGAGGAGCTCTCCAGAAGCGTGGCCGTCCTCAGCTGCGAGTCCTCGGCGGAAGGAGGCAGGTGCGATGTCTACCTGGTGGGAACGGCTCATGTTTCTCAGGTGAATTTGTGCAGTTTTCTCCTGTATTAGATTGATTTTTGTTTATTTCTCGAGGGGGAAAAACGGAGCGGAAAGGTGAGACAATTGATTGAGTTCAAAATCTGCGGATTCTTGCTGTTTCTTGAAGCTGATAATGGAGAGTAGCTTGAAAATCTATAACTGTGCATCTGATGGTTACTTATATATGTGCTGCGTTTATTAAGTTGAGATTGATGTATTGCCGCTGATTCTTTCATGAATTAGGAATAATCTGCTTTCTTGTTTGTGGCTGATTTTGCTGAAGATGCTTCTTGCTATGATTGCAGGAATCGTGCAGAGAAGTGCAAGCTGTAATAAGTTGCTTGAAACCAGAGGTGGTTCCTTCTTCGTGATATCATTAAGTAGTTGATTTAGCAATTGACTGCTAGGAATTCAGTTATAATTCGGATTTCTCTTTGACTTTAGGTGGTTTTCCTGGAATTGTGCTCCCAAAGGGTGGCCGTGCTCACCCCCCAGAATCTGAAGGTCTGCATAATGCAATCCCTGTTATAGCTATGCCTATAATTGTCATTGATTAGTCTACATTTTTAAAGGCCCTGTATGGCACTTTTGCATATATTGGCTGTACTCTGGTGCACTTATATCTGCGTTGGTCACACAGGTTATCTCAATCTGTGCAGTGAAATTCTGTTTTGCCTCTTCCTAGTGATCTGATTCAGCAAATCCTGCATGCATAAATCTTCTCCCTGCATTGCCCCATTTATTTGAATATGTACAGATGCAGTGCTTCTTTTATTTGTCAAGGGAAACATGGGTGGCTTCTTTCTTTGATTCCACCTGCATTTCAAGTATTTATACCATTGAGGCAGAATTGGAGACTAAGTTCGGTCTTTGCTCATAAAGAGTGATGTTCTCTAAGTTAACTAGCTATTATTTGTCTTACCTGTTATGCATACTGTTTGCATTGAATGGTTCATCAGGTACCAACCTTTGGAGAGATGGTAGAGATGTGGAAGAAAAAGCATAATCTATTTGGGATTCTTTACAGCTGGTTTCTTGCAAAGGTAGTTGCTTTAAATCCTTGAATTTAAGTAATTCTTGAACTCTAACAAGTGGTCTACTTTGTTGTTTATTTCCTCTTATTATATTTCTCTGAGAGCACTGGCTGCCATTTCATTTTATTTCTTAATCCTTTACTTTTCCCCTATAAAATTGTTTTTAAAGGTTGCCAGTAAGCTGGAGGTTTTCCCTGGTGCTGAGTTTCGGGTGGCATTTGAAGAAGCGATGAAATATGGTGGGAAGGTCATACTTGGTGATCGCCCTGTACAGGTAGAGCTTGTCTTGTCCCTCACATGAAGGTCCCCTTTGCTACATTGTTTATGAAGGTTCATTAGATTTCAAGCTAGAATGTTTTAGCCAGCTCAATTCATTCCACATGTTCATCCATGGATGTTGGGTATCCTTCTGCTCAAGGAAGTTTATTCTTTCCCTGAAGCAGCAATTATGGTAAAGTGGAATCATACGATGCTTGTTCATTTTGTTTCTTATTGAAATGTCTGTCCCTGGCATTGCATTAGTGGATAGTAATCTTAAAGTGTCAATTTTTAAGTTTCTCATTGTCTAGATTTCGAAATCTTATTTTCTCATTATTGGTACTAGAGCAGTCACTGCAACTTCCAGAGAGAGAGAGACATTGTAGACACCCTTATATTTGGCTCACTCAAATGTGGCAGATAACTATAAGGAGGACATGGGACAGAATGCCACTTTGGCACAAGACGAAGTTACTGTACTCCTTCCTCTTCCAAGCAGTCTTTTTGCCGAGCCCTGAAGATCTTAACAAAATGGCAAGGGTTTCAGTTTTATGCTTTGGTTGATAGATCTCTGCTTCCATGGGTACTTAATGATTCATGTTTCTCTTATGGGTTCTCTCCAGTTGAAGGAAATGGACGATGTTGACATGATGACTCTTGTAATTCAAGAAATGAGCAAGGAGTTCCCTACTCTAATGGAAACTCTCCTTCATGAGAGAGATCAGTTAGTATTCTTTTCTTTTACCTTGTCTATGCATTTTACAGTTGATATCATGCTAATAATATCTGTGCATCTATTTTCTCTTCTGTTATGTTTTTAGGTACATGTCATCTAGCTTGCTGAAAATCGCCAGCGAGCACAGGTCAGTCGTTGCAGTTGTCGGAAAGGGCCACATGAATGGGATCAAGAAGCACTGGAAACAGCCTGTTCAGGTTGGTTACATAACTTCTCTCGGGCTTACTGTCATTTCATCGAATTCGACGAGGAATCCAAATTTTACAATTTGTTTCTTGAAATTTCCCCTCATCTTAGGTGAAAGATCTGTTAGCGGTTCCTTCACAAAAATCCACCTCGGCCATCAAAATTCTCACCTCCTTCGGAGTTGCAGTTGCTGGGGTGGCCATTGTTACTGGAATCTACCTTGGATGCAAGAAATAGGTACACACAGATCCATGAAATCCCCATATAAGTCTTCTCAATGTCAACTTGGTTCACACCTTGGTGAAGGAGCATGTATGACAATGGGTCGTAGCTCAACCATTTAAACTAGCTTGAGGTGATTCTTGGAAGGATGAACTTGTAAATTTTTCTCCTTTTTCCCAAGTCTACAGCTCTTTCAGTTTCTATTGTCAAATCACTCAATTACTAAAGGAGGAGGGCTCCATTGCGTGCAACAATCTGAGATCACACTAACAAGTGAGAGGCTCTTTACCCCTCTTGCTTTCTCACCTACCGCAGGGGGCTTATTTCATGAAATGGGTAAGATCGGTGTATGAAACCGGGAAGGGGATTGTGCTGGCATAAAGGATACTATGACCGCGATAAGGTTAGAGGGTATGAGTCTGAACTGATCATTTGAAATTGTAATAGCAAGTGATGTCATGCCAAATAAGCTCAAGCTTGGTCACAGTGCAGTGACTCTTTTTCCCCTGAATAATCATAGAGTAGTAACTTCGATGAAATCTTGTGTCTTCGACTGAATCAGTCAGTATTTTTTGTCCTCTCCATTGAATTAACGAATTAAAGTGTAAGATGATACTTGCTATGGACGAAGCTGAGCATATCTAATTTCTCTTGTGATATTCAGAGAGCTAATGATCAGGATTAGTCTAGATTTGAGTCTAGTTGATCTGCTGAGTAAAACCCTCCTAGTTATGGTCTTTACCAAGGGGGAAAAACCAAACATGAGTTGGATTAAGCAGTAAGACACTTGTTCTCTTTAAACAAAAGTTTCGAATTTGAGTCTTTGTAAATGGAGTCGAATTGAATTAGTTAATAGTTTAATGGGTTTCTGAATACCGACGCACACACCTAAAGAAAAGGAAACTTTTATACCCTTGTGTGGACAATGTAATTGCCATGAGAAATTGTGGAACAAGTTAATAATTTTTCTAGATGCGTACTACCCTAGGTTTGGAAGTCTAAATGAGTTCCAACGAATTAAGGATTCGGGAATCGGGTATGTCGGTCCACTAGAGATAAAGTAATTTTAGTAATGAATTTTTTTCAATTTACAAAATTCAAATTCAAGATCTTACATATTTCTAATTCATTTATATGATATGGTGTGAGGTAATGCATAGAAAATAAGTGGTAAACATTTATTATTAAGTATACGCGACTATTTTGGCCAAATAAAGTACATACATGATTGACCGTGGCGGCATGTAATCTACAAGACACGATACATACATTGCCCCACAATTCACAAAGGAGTTCAGTTATTTGCTCCACAATACATGCAACCTTTTGCCCCATAAAAGAGAAGGTAACATCAATCGATACCGATTGATACATACCCAAAAACAAAAAGAGAGAATGAAGAAGAAAATGAAATATGGTGCCACAACACGTACATTACACGTATCCATACAGCTCACAACTTATTATCTCGGGGATAAAAATGGAATTAATTCTCCACTTCCGTCAACCAAATATTAAATTAACTGTTTACGACCGCACAATTCTTTCTAATCTCACCGGCCGATCCAGTCTTGACATCGATCCGCCCCATCTTCTCCATGGACGAGGCGAACTCGGCGTAGAAGTTTCCCAAGGGCCCCGTGACGAGCCGGGTGATGTCGGACAAGGTGACCGAGTTTGTGGTGAGGGCGGAGTCGGACTGGAAGAGGCCTCTCCTCTTGAGGACGTTGGAGTAGTAGCTGAGGTCGAAGGTCTTGCGGCTTCCTGGGTCCATCTCCACTATGGTGGTGTTATCGTTCGGGGTCTTGCACTTTTTGGCCTTGAGGTTGGCCGCGTACTCGCTGTCCAGGGCCGGGTCTTGGTCACCCACTCCGGTGAAATTGTACAACCGGTTCGAGAAAGAAGAGCAGTGAGCTACCCCGATCGTGTGCGCGCCTGAAACAGTCGGAACTCGTCGTATAACATAAAATTCGTATAGTTGCGATGAAATATTAATCGAAAACTTTGGCTATTACCGGACAGCAAAACGAGATCCTTCAGGTCGAGTCCCTTGTTACCGAAGAGTCTCTGGAGGTTGGAGAAGTTGCTGGTTGGGGGAGGGATTTCGTTCAAAGCTTCTGAAGCTATCGACACCAGCCCGTCTCTCCGACCGGTCGGGACTCTCCAGGTCGGACCACCCTGCACGTAGATGCATGTATACTCGTACGTCTCAGCATTCGTCGGAAACGTTAACTCGGTTCGATTTTTAGGTGCTTACAGCTAGATACTCACAGTAACTACGACGGAGTCTCTGGCAACCAGAGCGATGATGTCCGCACAGGAGACGATTCCCGGGCAAGCTGCTTCCACGGTGGCCTTGACCCTGTCGATGAAGTCGAACCCCCTGAGAGTGAGGTTCGGAACAGCCGTCTTTTCTGCCTGGTTGCTCGAAGTAGAGTTCAGAAGAACCGATGCATCGCAGCCCTGATAGAGCAATTTTCACGTAAAACCGAGTTCCAGGATCAGAGAATTATCGAAGAAATTTCGCAGAAAACCGATGTACGATAGATAGCTAGAGAGATCAGCTTGCCGCAATGATACCGACCCTGACAAAGCAGTCATGGAAGTTCATTCTCAGGAGAGTCGCTGCCAGAGATGGAGCATTCGGGATATGCTTCCCGACGTACTGGCTAATGATGTCCTCGGCTTTTGGGCAGCTCTGCGAGTAGAAGCCCATCTGCAGCTGAGCTTCAGCTGATCCTGTTATCAGTCCGAGGACTGCCACCCCGACAAGAAGAGCCACAGTGCCCATAACACAATCCCGGTATTCCTCAGCTGATCAGAATTGTCCACAGAGACGAGGCAACCTTCCTCGAAGGAGCAGAGATAGCCCACCTACTTTAGAGTACGAAGCTTGGGCTCAGGAGCTGCCTGAGATCAGGGCATGAACTGAGAGCTCGCATATATAGAGAAGAAGATGAGCCTGCCTTGTCTCCCTAAGAAAGGGAGGTTTAGGTAGAGTAAAGTATACTTACTCTCGATCCGAACCTGATAAATTATGAGGTTCCTTGTCCACACTAGGCTCTCGTATCTTTGTATAAATCAGGAAAATGAATATTTGAAGGCAGAAAGAAATGGTAACAGATAAGAACGAGCTGTCCCAGTAAAAGGCTAAAGTGTGTGTGTGTTAGTGTGTCATCCTTTTTTTTTTTCTAAGTACTACGTCGCGTCGTTAAGTATTCTTTTAAGGGGGCCTGGCAAACAGGAGACTACATTGCCGACACTTCCTAGATCAGCATGGAGCGTCCCCGTAATTGCAGGATTTCAAAAGAAATCACGTGTCATGTCACGATCGGTGCGCCACAGAAGCGTTATAATCTCGTGGGTCGGGTAGAAAGACGAAGACGTGCTGTCTCGAGGTCTCCATGGGATCGAGAATATCTTCCTTGGCTCTTGGATGGATCTCTAGGTCTCAGCTAGCTGCCATGTAACTCCAGACTCATTAGCCTTGCTGCAGTTCAGTGCTCCCTCTGCTACAGTCAATATCCCGGTTTGAGTAGAGTCGGGTTCTCTTTTTTGTTGTGGATCACGATTAATCGCCATTGCGTAAGAGCTTCGATCCAGCGTGCAAGAGTAGCCACGAATGATTTCTTGAGGGATGGGCCGGCTTCCTGGATCAAACGTTCCTATGCTTGGACAAACAAATGTGCAGAGGCAGCTACGGCTTTTTGGTGTTTTTTGGACATGAACGATGCTGCACAGCTGTTCCTGTCATCTCCTGCCTGGGTGCCCTTCAAAAATAATGACTCCAGAGAATTATCCTACGAAAACATGCATACGAGGGAAAGTGGCCCTCCACCTCGACCTCGCATTCAAAAATTTAAAAGATTATGAAAAGTAATTCTGATTAACCTAAATTCAAAAATGATCAATCTATTAAATAATAAAATTTCCTTAATCACAGTTTGATCCATTTACCATAATCCACGGCAGAGTTCATTGATTTGACATGCATGAGCTGTATGTACTTTTACTTAATTTATTTTCTTAAAGATTGTGATCGAGAAAATAATTTTAAAATAATTTCTCTAATTGTTTTTTCTCGTAGAATAAACTCAAAATATGTGCTGCAAAAGCATTCTCCCAATCTTGGGACGCCATATGTTTCAGGCACGACTGTCACATGTTGAAAATAGAGATGAAACAAGCCGTGCATGGTATGGTATGGTATGGGGGCCTTACGCTGTCAAACCAATCACCTGCATCCAATAATAACAAATACTATTGGGGGCCCGATACACTCAACTTAAAATTACGAGATATTAAATCGAATCTGGTCAATTTTGTACTATGTCCTTCTAGGTTTATGGGCATATCTCGGGACAATGCATATATATATATATATGTAATGTCAAATGGCTCGAACACACATGAATAGATATGAGAATGTGGACAGGTGTCGTCCAAAATTACAATTTGAGAAGAAAACAGACGAAGGTCTCTTCAATGATTAAAGGGATGAAGGCAAATAATAAAAATCTCTATTTTTCGCCTTTTTATTCGCTCTTTTTCACGCAGATTGGATAAAGCACGCAACTGTGAAGATGGGTCGTCCCTCTCATCGAGCCTTTATATTCTTCATCCCATGCAGGGGTTTCTTGGGAGTGTAGATTACTCCATAAAGTTCAATCGCATTCGAAATATCCAACCCTGAAATGTGACTGGTCACGATAAAGAGCTGCCATTGCAAGTGGGACAGTCCTTTCGTTCTTTTCCGATATACATCATCTAATACTCAAAAATCCTATAAATCCCGGCTAGTTCAGGTCTGAACCAAGCTAACCCAATAAGAGTTAAATCAAGTATAATACATCTTCGTTACAGGTCGAGAATGATACTATTAAACTGAGCTCTCGTATTTTCGACGAGTAATAATAAACGGACGTTTCTTTTGATATTCGAATCATTACTACTACTCATTCTTGTATTATTACCGTCATCATTAGTAAATGGAAAACAATATAATATATAAAATATATTGTGACTTGCGGCACATGTGTATTTTGTAGCTTTCGTAGATTTCCATGCACGAAACTGCTGCACTTGCTCCAAAGCTTCCATTATTATATGTTTATGTTTTGGTGTGGGGCTGCAGGTCTATGTTTTGGTGTGGGGCGGGGGGGGCGGTTTCGGGGGGCGTAGGGGGCAGGGGGCTGACGGGATTGGTGGTTGGGGGGGGTTGGGCGTAGGGGGCCGATTGGATTGGGGGTGGTTGTGGGGTTGGGGGTGGGGGTCATTCAAATTTTATTTTTTTAAAATTTTGGATCGGTTCAGGTTTCGATTCAGAACAGGCGATTCTGATTTCTGAGGCAGGTGAAATCGGTCCTGAAGCTTACATCTCACAGTTCAGGGCCGGTTCGATCTCGGTTCCGGTTTTGACCGATTCCGGACCCAAATCGGCCCGTGGCCTCCACTACCCGGCAAGAGTCGGACCGGCTCGGCCCGGCCCAGTCCAGCAGACAGATGACGCACAGCGTGTTCCAGCCGGAAAAGCTTCCCGGTAGTCATCCACATGGCGCCAACCGACGGCCGTTGATGGGACGCCTCCGACCATCACAGCCGTACAGCAGTTTTCCAGCTAAAAGTCCAAAGCTGGAGGAAAAGGGAGCCGACCTTGTGAGGAAGGACAAAAACTCACGGCATTCGAGAAGCCTACATATATCGAACGCAGGTCCAGACTTGAGTGTCTCTCCGTTCTCTCTCACGGCAGTTTCACCTTCTCTCCTTGGGGTAATCTCTCCCTCGTTTGATCCATTGTCTTATTTATTTGAGTGCTTGTTTTGGGCTTGATTTATCGTAAAGCTCCGATCTTTGTACTTGAAATCCTTGTATTGGACATCTTGAGATGGATCTGAGGTTTCGTTGATTATGATTGAGTCCTGATGCGGAATTTCCTTGGAGTTCCTGAATCACGTAAACTATGACGTTGCTGTTCATTTTCTTGGATTTTGTTTCTTCAAAAACTGATGATTTTGATGAGCTGCGGTCAGAAACTAGAAGTTGGAATGGTGAAATTTTGATGTTGTCACCCCATGTTTGGCGAGTTGTTGTCGCGAGCTGAATCACAGGAAAACACACTATCGCTCAGGGTCGGGTAATTAGATGTATGTTATTGTAAACTTTCTTTGGATGGGATTTGGTAAGGATAATGTAAAAGTGAACGGAAGGGAAGGGTAGTAGAGGATAGTTTTGGTTTGTAAAGGGGAAGTGAATTATTTTGATCATTTATATTGCTGTAGGCTGGATAGCAAAATGAAATGTATACAGTAGTTTTGTTGGATATAGATGATCTTGTATCACCAGTCCCATTCTTCTTTCAATTTGGGGTCGAAAGAGAGTCAACTCTTGGATGCTGATGGAGGTGAAATCTCGCTACTAGCGATTTGCTACTAGTTATCATATGTTTCAGAATTTGGTAAATGTTGAGAGCACCATCGACAAGTGTCTCCCTCGTGCTATTTTGGCCATTTTTCTTTCATTATTGGTTTCTGTATTCTCCCCTTTAAGGTGGACAGGTTTTTTTGGGTAAGCTTTATGTCTCAAGAGTCAAAACCAATCATTGTTTCATGGATAGCATCCATCTGCAAATGAACTCCATGGGATGTGATAGAAGTTATAACTTAAGCTGTAACACGCACTTATTGAGTAATGCATGCATACCTATCATATTTAATTGTCATTATAGCATCCATAACTATTTATATCCTTACCAGGGTGTGTTTTATCAATTTCAGATTTTATAAGTTGACCTATAACAGAGGAGTCCTCTGCTGGTTACAATTTTGCAGCCTGTTTGTGACAAGTTTATTTCATGTCTGATCTTGACGCACATATTCCAACAACCTTTGGTAGGTTCCTTTTCATCAGTCTGGAGCGATGTGTTCCCAATCATATATAGATGACCTCTGAGACCAATCAATCCTATTTGTATGGGTGCAGATCCCTTTGCTGATGCGAAAGGTGAGGACTCGGGTGCTGGAGCAAAAGATTACGTGCACGTGCGAGTGCAGCAGCGCAATGGTAGGAAAAGCCTGACTACTGTTCAAGGCCTGAAGAAGGAGTTCAGCTATAACAAGATCCTCAAGGACCTGAAGAAGGAATTTTGCTGCAATGGCACGGTTGTCCAGGACCCTGAGCTAGGCCAGGTGAGGGATTGTTTTCCGTGTTCTCTTGTGTATCATAATGCTACTTCACCTGTTTAAAGAGAAGAATTCAAGATGACCACCCAAACTCTGTCTTCAGGTCATACAGCTTCAGGGTGACCAGAGGAAAAATGTGTCAACCTTCCTAGCGCAGGTAGTCATCATCTCTTTAGTTTCTTGATATAGCAATTCTGGTATATCCCCCAGTTGGGATATGAATTCGAGCTTCTTCATTTGTATTACTTTTAACAGGCTGGAATTGTGAAGAAGGAACAGATCAAGATCCATGGATTTTGAGGCAGCTGGCTTTGCTTAATGCAGTCTCTCTTGTAGAGGCGGCAGTACAAGTTGGCGCTGTTAATCGCCTTACCGGGTTGCATCATGCATCCCTAGCTAAAGATGCAATACTGAACATAATACATTAAGTTTATGCTGAGTGTCTTGCAGCTTCTCTTTGTGTTGTTGGGAAGCTACCGAGTGTGCTTGTTTACAATGTGGTTGTTTGGAAGTTCGTATGCATACAGTATGCTCTATGTACTTCTTTAGAAATAATACATCACTGGATCAAGTTTGCTTGAATTCAAACAAGTTGGTGATATGGTGTGACCGGCACTTCGTACAAGCGACTGGGTGCCTCTTTGAAACCTCAGTTCTCCATTGATAGTTCACTTGGGCCAGGTGTAAACACTACATGTTGTATATCAAGATGGAGAATGATTCCATGCACGAAAAAACATGTGATTGTTCCGAGGACTGGTTATTAACTACAAAGCGAGATTCAGGTGAACCAGCAAAAGGAGCAAGAGGAAAGAGCAAATTGTTCATGTTTCAAACCAATGTAAGAGAGAATCTTCAGACAAGCCCAGGCGTACAAGCGGAAAATGACAGAGTGACTCCTGGAAGATGAAATTTAACGAAGGTGAGGAGTTTGTTGACGATGTTAGTAAAAGCTAAATTTTTGGATCATGGGACTGAAAATAGAGCCTAACGGGCCTGGCCATATTCTGGGACACTTGAGAGCATTCCTCTTGTTACTGGCAATTTTTCTACTTGGGTCATTGAGTATCTTGGAACGGGCTTTTACAACCAAACGCAACTGTTCCAAGGTATCACCATTCCAAATCTAGAAAGGAAATTCCTTGAATGGCGGCCTTCATTCGATTGCCCTATGCAGCAGCTTTGCAGGGGCAGCAGTAGATGAAAGCTGACCGGAAAGAGTCCAGGGCATGGTGATCGTGTTGACCAGGCACTGTATGTCGTTTCTATTGCACTAAGTTATTGGGCAAGAAATGAGGTTTGTGAGACCAAAGGGACTCAGAGTGATTGTCCTAAGCGGCACCATTGCAGGGCGGCACGAAATTAAGATCAGGAAATGCTCATTGATGCCTAAATTTCCTGCTCTCCTGAAAAAGCACTCTCCCTAGTTCGATGTATGGCCAGAAATGTCTTCTATTTGCAGCCATAGATAGAAAAGTGATGTTGGATCAGCTCACATTTAGCTCAAACCTTGAGCAACGGAATCTCTAGTCTCCTCTCGAGCCAATATAATATGAGACAAATAGAGATTGTTCGAAAGTAAAATTGTGAGAAACTTACCTCGACTCATCTAATGGATCATATATCTACATCTTGAATAATTTTCATAAAAGAGAGTTCGAATGTGAACGCTACAGTATAAAATTGTAAGTCATTGTAGACTTCTACTACCTCTGTAAACTACTTTACATGGATATATTACCCGCATATTGAATTGTTCTCTTTACCAGTGAATCATCTGTGACTGCTCAGGCGAAAATTACAGGAAGAACAAGCTCGAAATTTACTGTAAGACAAAAGGAACATTCTCATGAAGAAAGTGAATGAGAGCGTCCATCGGAGACCTGCCTTGTTTGTTGCTGCTTGCTTCCGTTGATGCTAGACTTTCGCTTAAGCATCTGCTTGATCTCTGCTTCCTTCTTATCTACAAAGTCAATCAGGTCCTTGAAGCTAGTCGATCGGGCGGCACGTCGAGAACTGGCAGGTGCAATGTCCTCGACTTCAACCTCTTGATCGTTCTCAGGGCTGAACCTACGGTACTGCCTGAAAACCCGGCAGAAGAAGAAGACTAGTGCGAGGAAGCATGCGATCCCGCAGATCAGGAAGAGTCCCCAGAAGCTTTTGAGAGAGAGGCGATTGTCATCATCACTGATCTGCGTGGAGCAGTCGCTGCGCGAGAGCCACTTGTCATGGATCTTCTGGAGGTCTCCATTCTCTGATAGCTGGAGGATTGCTGTGGACAAGTCGACCGCAAGAGGAGAGTCCCGTTGGAATGCCTGTTCCCAAAGATATGTTAGCACAAGAAATCGGTAATCACATTCATTATGGCTTCAAGTTAATGGCAGCCATCTGAGCAATGGTAAATAAGAGCCTCTGGTTCATCGAGAAACAGATGTTCAAAGAGCTCGCATTTAGCAAGAAAAATTTTTGAACACCAAGGGCAAAAATTCTCGTTTTCATTCAGGGGATAAGTTTCTTTTTCCTCTAAGAATTTGCAGCTATGAAGTAAGTAAATTTGGTAGGCATAGATAGCTGAAAACAGAAGTATCTCTTCCACTACATTTTCATACTGGCATGAAGTATAAGAGAGTTGACTTACAAATCCCCAGCCGCTCCTTGTGAACTCCTGCCCGACCGTCTTGAAAGCGCAGTTCGTACCCTCTAGGAAGAGCTGAACATAGGGAAGCTCATCTACTATTGCAGCAACCCCTCCGTCTTGCGATCCTTTCTGAAGGGCAACTGCGTACTCTTCCTGGCTCTTCAACTTGACAAGTCGAGACTCCGCGATGTTGAGCTCGTCCACAAGATAATTCCATATAAACGATCCCTCTTGGACTCCAATCCTTTGGTTCCCTGAGATCAAGCTGTCGATCCCTGCAATCCCTGAAGTCAGCTGCTGAACAGTGAGGATGGAAGTCAAACTAGCAGTGTAGCTCGAGTTGATGATTAGCACTACGAAGAGCCATATGATGAGAACCAATCGGCCCAAGGTGCTCACTGTGTTCTCTCCTGGCAAAAAATGTGAACGAGCGTGTTAAAGGATTCATTAATGAACACTAACGAGACAGTAAAGTTGGTGAATAGGCAACTCACTATGGGAGAAGAACATTGTCGAGAAACTAAACCTGCAAGACCGAAGGAACTATTCAGCAGGAGATTCCATACGAATTTGCACGATAACTAAGATTCATGTCTCCATTGGCTGTAGCCATGGTTGTGAATTAACTATCCAGAACTGCAGGCAAGGATCAACTAAGAAAATTGAACTGACCAGAATATTGTTATGAGCTGCTGCCTGGGTGGGCCACGGAACTCATGGTTGATCCTGTGCTCGAGAATCCAAACCACAGCTCCAACGAAGAGGAAAAAGGCACCCGTGACACACCACATTGGCACTGTAAATGGTTTTAGAAAAGCCCAAGGGTTCGACTTCACCTTCCTGACGGGGGTCACGACAACAAGGCCAGACTCTATAAAAGGCTGGGTGAAGTCCACTATCTTTGTCCTGTTCGTAATTATTGCGACATCTCCAACTGCCGCATCAAAGTTCTGAAAAGCAAACGGAAGTCATCAAATCTCGATCAGAAATGATATAGAGACAGCTGTTCCAGGGAAAAATAAGTCAGATGCACCAGACTTTTTAAATAGACTGATTTTCCTGAGTTTTTGCAGTAAGGGTGAAATGAAAGAATTGTATAACAATTGCCTTCACATGGAAATTGGACTAGACAAGCACGGACAAAACTTGGAATAACATGGAACATATCTAGACAGGAGGAATAGACAAATAATAGGCACCACTATTACTTGAAGTCGGAATTTTTGATCGTATCTTGAGCATGGTTTCACAGAAACAATCACGGTCTCACTCTATTTTCTTATCTCTTTTTAAGAAAGTTAACACTAAAAACAAAGCACCAAGTAAGGTATGGATTACGAACTTCTTTCTAAAATTCTAGTCCTACAAATAAGAATGGAAATAGACAGGCAGTATTGGAGCCGAAAACTCACATTCTGAGCAACCTGGTAGACAAGATCGCTATAACTGGGGTTACCGATTCCATCTCCATAAAGTATATACGTGTGCGGAACAGGATATGGCAGCAAATTTAGGGCCGATTCAAAGACATCTATACAATATCCTTTTACCCCAGGAGGATTCTTATCTTTCGAGACAAATTGCTTGTAACTCACTCGATAAGGCACACCAATTCTGAGCGGCTTCCCATTGTTTGGAAACACCCAACCTTTAGGCTTCGTTGTGGTCTCCCCTGGCCATATCACTCCATTGAGATGTTGATTACTTGTTGAAGCATTGGGTGGTTTCTGATACAAGATTTCAGGAGTGACCACTGAAAGACCTGAATAGTTGGACCAGTAACCAATTATGCGGGAGCTGGTGCCCACGATGTTCAGAACATCGACTGCAGCATGAACCAGGTTTTTATCAGGGTCAAACTGGATTTGCCCACTGAGTCCTGTGAAGTTGGTCCTCAAAATTGTCTGTAGCAACTGCTGCCCTCCATCGAAAATGTGAAGGGATGATAGTTGCAGAGCACTGCTATTGGCTGAGTCATGCAGCTTTGGGTCGTTCGAGAATGAGATGTTCCCGCCTTCACTGAAGAAAGTATCCAAGGCCCGGGCAGCTAAAAAGACCGTATCATAAGCATAAAGAGCATAGGAGTTTGGCCTTGCACTCCCCTTATATTTGAGGCTTTTCCACCGAGAAAAGAAACCCTTCCTGAGATCAGAATCTGGAGTATGATGACGAAGAGCAATGACTCCTTGAAGTAAGTTCATCTTGTCGGGGTTGGCCAGCTCCATTGAGTCCAGAACTGAAGAAAGCCAATCAGTAGCTATCCAGACATATCCACTGCCCACCATTCCAAGAGATTTTGCAGCAGAAAAGACATCAAGACCTGAGTCGGGATTCACGTGGACCACATAAACCCGGGATTCCATAAGATTCACTTCCACCAACAGATCTTTTATTGCGCTTTCCGTGGCTCCAGGAGGAAACGCCGCCTTATAGGCAATTTTCGAGAGTTTCTTTGCAAGGGCATCTCCAAGGACAGAAACTCCACCCCTACCATAATCATCATCCACAAATATTGCGATCACTTCTCTCCACCCGAAGTATTCGACTATGTCTGCAACCGCATCCATCTGGAAGGAGTCGCTCAGCGTTGTTCGGACGAAATAAGGGTACTGGAGGGAGGACAGAGTGGGGTCTGTTGCCCCGAATGAGAGGAGCGGGACATGGAGCTCATTAACTACATGTGAGATAACATGAGCTATTCCTGAGGATTGCGGGCCGATTGCTGCGACCACATCATTCTCAATCAGCTGCAGAGCTACACATGATGCCAGAAGTAACCTCCCGTTAGATACTCGTTGCAAATTCTCCCAAGAATCTCATAATTTGAATGTAAGAAGTAAACCCTTCTGTGTTGAACAGAATGGACCATGGCCATTATTTTTTGTTCATTTATGACTAAATTTTTCAGGAACTAGCCTGATATAATTCATCAGATTTGCTGCATCAAACCAATACCATGACTATGATCCAAAACTTAAATTTACTAAGAAATCTCAGGTACTTCATAAAAGTGAAGATTTTTTGTTTCAGAAACAGCAAAGAGCAGCAGCTGGATCTTGGAGAATACCTTCCACAGTTCCGAGAAATCCACTGCAGTTCGTGTCATGAAGAATAAGGTTCAATCTCGTCCCCGGGAGAAGATCTGGGTCGGAATTGACATCTTCAATAGCAGCCTTTATCGCTGGCTGGGCCGAACGCCCGATTGCTGAATTGTAAGTGAACAGAGCACCAATATTCACAACGCTCGGCCTGGAAGAGCTGGCATTGTTCCCCGCCCCATCCACAGCTCCAAGAATCATCCACGTGGAGAGGAACAGCAGGGACATCGCTCTTATCATAAACCTTAAGCTGCCCGAACTAAAGAATGACTTCATACCGCTCCCAGCAGTACCCAACGAAGTGATAAGGTTTCCAGATTCAACATCCGAGCATTGCTGACAAAGCTAAAGCGCCTGCAATGAAACAAAATCACGATTAAAGTTGAAAAATGGAGAGAGGAAGTTCACAGGAAGACAGGGTCTATGAATTTTTGTTCAACGTGCCCAGGAAACAGTTCACGCGGAGGGCAAAAAACAAGGATTCTCCAATTCTTCAGGAAACAGAAAACCATAAACTCCAAGAAGCTGCTGAAAACTAGAGAAG
This sequence comes from Lagerstroemia speciosa, assembly GCA_037672795.1. Lineage (NCBI taxonomy): Eukaryota > Viridiplantae > Streptophyta > Magnoliopsida > Myrtales > Lythraceae > Lagerstroemia > Lagerstroemia speciosa. Next base: position 6,983,835 of record CM075288.1, read on the forward strand.
GTTGTCAGCGAAAAATTAATTATTGCATCCAACTAAGATATGCTGGAATAAGGACGAAATAATCCCACCAAATAGGATCCAAAATAAAAGCTTTCAGACAAAAAAAGAGGGAAGACAGGAACTGGATAGCAAAAAAGGAAATTTCCGGCACCAAATTAAGCCAAAAATCGATGCGGACGTCGGAAAACAACCTCGAACGCAGGAATTGGAACTGGATTTCATTTTTTTGTCGTTTATGTTGTCGCTTCCATCGCCAAACCCAGATAAGGTCACACAACTGATGAACAGAAAGCTTTAAAAAAGACGATGTTTTTTTGAATTTTTTCAAGCAAGTTGGTGAAGTTGATTAAAGCTTGCCCCCGTGGAGTGCAGCGAGAGAGGAAACCCATAAGCTGTTCCCCCCGTTGGAAGATGAAAAACAGGAGCTTCAGTTCAGTACATTACCTGGAGAACCCTCCCTGACAGATGGTAACAAATTCTCTGAAGCTCCAGCTGGGTTTTATTCATTCAAATTCGATCAAACACGAAATCAATGAAGCCCGAAAGAGTGAGGCTTGAACTGAACAGTCAAGAAAGGAATTATTCCATCCTCTCTCGCTCTCTAGATGTTCTCTCTGTCCTTTTCAGTAGGAATTAGCTTTCAAAATTTCTTCTTTTCACCTCTTTGGGATGTCAAATCAAGCTGAAATACAGCCATTTTTTTTCTTTTTTTTTTTGTCAGCAAGAAGACGGACAATGCATCCACTGATTAACTCCAACGGTAACCAAAAAATCAGAGAGTAACAAGTCAAAGCTGAACACTTCGCCGACGGTCGGGATTCATACTCGTCAGCGGGTAAACCGAGAATGGGAAGATGAGATGAGAAAAAAAAAATTGATAAAATACAGCCTAAATTTCATTAACTACACATTATTTATCCTTTTTTGCTTATCTACAGGTGATCTCTGAACTACGAACACCAGGTCCCTATCTCATGGGAAGGGAGGGGGGGAGGGGGTGTGGGGTGGAATTATTGACGGGTAAATTAGGCCCGCATCATCTTATTTATGTGAAACATGTGTGCGACGGTTGGCAGAAGAATCTAATAGACAAATTATGCGAGAGACGATAAATATGACTTAATACAGTTGATACTACTCTCATTCTGTTATTTAGAAATCATGAGTTCTATGAGACTTCTCGTGCCTCACATACCTCATCTGTACAGCAAAAAAAATTACGATGCAGCCGATAACGTTCTCGTCTCGTGACCCAGAGGTCATGAGTTCGATTTCATTGATGGAACTTCCCATATTCTCTTTATCCTCCCGTCATTCTATCCTTCTTAGATCTACACTTATGAATTTCTCCATGCGGGGACCATTCAGAACCTCCCCAACTGTGGCGTTGGACAGATGAGCGGCCCCTCGGTTAAATGCACATTTCGTCTCACTCGGCTCGACGTATCAACGAAGTGGGCTTCACGAAAAAAGATATCTAACCTATCCACGGTATGGATTGAATGAGATATTTCAAGATATATCTTTCTAAGATAATAAGGCATTGTCTTTGATTCTTATATATATATATATATATATATATAAATTCATGATCACCGGAGGAAAAAAATTGTACTCAGCTCTTCTCTAAACCAGAAATTACTGCTCTAAGCTTAGCTTAATCACTTCAGTTAAATAGTGAAAAAAAAAAGAATTATACCTAGCCATAGCTGAGGTAATTTTCTTGAGAAAAAAAAAGTAAAATTTTATATGTTTCTTGATGGTCGTCTCCTATCACAAGAAATTGCTGCGAGTAAATTTCAAATAGCTTCTCATCATTTTGTCTTAATATTCCGTTTTTATTTAATTAATTATAATAATGAGCCGTGGAAATCGTGCCCATAAAAAATATGCTTTTATTTATTAATTTGGGTTTTGAGTCTTTGACCAAATTTAATAAACTACACGGAATTTCTCGCATTGGCTGATGTTTGGTGCCGTGTTCTCGGTGTCACACGTTGTCAAAAAAAGAAAAAGTATCCCATCTGTACTATCTCAGTCGTATATTTTTTCTATCTATAAATTTAAATACTAAAAAATTCCTTATATCCTTTTTCTTACAGAGGTTTGCTATGTTTTTTGATGTTACGAGGTATTTTTATTACGTCTGGTTAATCCCACGACTGTGCACATAACCTTACACAAGGGCGGGCAAACGATGGGACAAAGAACTCGGGAGTATTTGGTTGAAGTATTGTTATATTATGATACAAAGTTAAATTACATTAAAAAATTATTATTTTACAGAGAAAATAGTTGGTAATATGAGATTATTGTATTTGGTAAAATTAGAGATTGTTAGGAAAGTAAATAAAATAATAATATTGTATTCTTCCACTTCACTAAAAGCTCATTTTCCATCTTCTTCTTCCCTCGATCTTTTCTCTCTCTTTCGGGATGAAGAAGTAGGTAAAACTGACTTTTGCTTATGTAATCTGAAAATGCATACTTTTCCTCTGCATTTGGATTGCCGGGAAAGTGGCTCGGCCCGGTAGAACTCCAACGGCCCGACAATTTGGAAATGCATCAGATTTTACCCCCAAACATCGTAAAGTGAGGTGCAAAACATAAACTTTCCACAGAAAGTTTACAACTTTACACCAAAACAAACACCCCTTCAGAGGTGTTGACTAGTCCCTATGAGATTTGAACATGTCCCAATGATGGGTTTAGGAGTCTGCAGAGTGCAACTGCCCTTCACGAGCTCGAGAAAATCTGTGAAATATTATATAAATTTCACTTGAACCCATTTTTATTAAGCTATCCTATTTCCATTTAAACTAATCATCTTATCCTTCCCTTTAATTTCATCCCCTGCACAAATTTTTAAAAATATCTCAGGCCTGTCCCACTTCTTGTTTCCTACTGTCCATTCGTTTTTATTCTCGCACCGTATTCAACTCGAACGTATCCTTATTATCATGGCAGTGATCGAGAAGTTCGATTTGGTCCTATTTTTCCCCCCCTTAAAGCTGTGAAGATTGGCATCTAAGTAGATTGTGCATTCACACGGGAAAACTTGTCTGATAATAAGTGAAAATGACTAAACTTGACGATGCTCCACTAATCACCAGACAAGTTGCCTTGTGGATATCATTCTTCAAACCAGTGTCACATGAGTGAGCCTTCTGTATAACAAATATATATATATAATTAATAAATATTTAATATTTCAGTATAATATTTGTAACTGTATTTTTACCGACGTTCATTAATTCATTAAATATATTATTTGGTATTATAAGTTTTTTTTTTCGTGTTTTAGCCGCTGTTTATGCTCGCGGCACGTAGAAATGTGTAAGTGAGAACGTAGAAATTGGAAAATTTTACGAAACGGTTTCGTAACCCTACAGAGTTCACACCGTCCATTTTAGGGTTTACTAGTTGAAAAGTCCGCGCTCCGCTGCGTGACAATTTGAGGTTCAATATACAAATACTTTTGTACTGTTAATTATTTTCGAAATATTTCTTTGCTAAAAATTACATTCGAACAAGCTGTGATTGTATTCAATAATAATTATTTCATATTCATATTAAAAGGAAACAATAGATAATATACATTTTCAAAAATAAATAAATTATATAGAAAGTACATAACTCAGATTTTCGAGTAAATATTTAGTGCGTAATACATAAAGAATTTGTTACCTAAATCGCCGTTCAGATCTTCGCACGTATAAATTTGGCTCTAGAAAACTGTGAAAACTTTACATGTGTCAAAATCTGAAAGAGATTTATACGGGGAACCCGTTATATATTAGACACGGAATACCTACTCCAAATTTTCCTGCTCGCACTGGGTTGCTCGCTCTCCCGGTCCTCCATTGACAGTCTCCTTTAGTGTAAGTATATAGATTATTTTCTCACTTGGAGATTTTTGATTTTGTACTCTCCTCCTCGGGCGAAGTTTGAACCGTTACTTATATATATATATATATATATATATATATAAAGGGTTTGAGCCGTTGGATTTGGACAGGTTTGGTAGAGGGCTCCAAACCGGGACGGTTTTGTAGAAATTATAAACTCTGTCTAGAATTGGAGTTTTTACGAAATATTTTTCAATCTAGTTTTCGATAGAAAACATTTCCAAACTATTACTTTAAGTGCTTATGTGGTAAAAATATGTTGATGCGGTAAAAAAAAGTTCTGATGTGGAAAAAACATGCCATGTGGTAAAAATTCTATTTAATTTTTTTGCATGTAATTCAACTCGCTCCTTATGTTTCTTTTAACTAATTTGCAGGACCTACCGTTAATTATATTTTAAAGTCCGATCGATCATATATAGTACGAGTATTTTTCTTGAAACCGAATTTAAAGAGTTCAAATTTTGATCGGATTTTCAGATTTTATCAACAAAACTCATAATAATAAACTTCTTATTGTATAAGGATATTATTGAATTGAACTTAAAATTTTTTCAAATCTTCAAACTTAATTGAATTTATAAAAATCTGACCATTATATTTTCGGTTATAAAAGTTATCGAATATGAATCAGTTAATATATAATAAAGAGTGAATTAAAACATGATTTGATTAGATTTATGTTCATAAATCTAATTTGTATAACCGATAATATAATGGTCAGATTTTTATAAATTCGATTTGAGTTTTAAAATTTGAAAAAAAATTTAAGCTCAATTCAAAATATCCTTATACAGTAAGAAGTAGATTATTATGATATTTGTTTGTTTTAGTAAAAATCGGAAAATATGATCAAAATATGAACTATTTAAATTTGGGTACAAGAAAATACTTGCATTATATGATATCTATCTGACTTTAAATATAATTTACAGTAAATCGTATAAATTAGTTAAAAGACAAAAAGAATGACTTGAAATACATGTAAAAAAATTAAGTATGATTTTTGTCATGTGCATACTTTTTTTCCACATCAACACTTCTTTTGCCATGTCAATATTTAGAAGATTAGTTTGAGAAATATTTTTCGCAAAAAATTAGATTGATAAATATTTTGAAATAGAGGAATTGTGTCTCATATTTGTCTCTGTCAGGGACAATGAAGGGTGATGACCATGGCGGCTGCTGCTGTTCCTGTTCTCAATTCTGAAGCAGCCGAAATGAAAAACGTGTAGCTTTCACCATGGTATCGTGAGCAACTGGCATGGGGCATCTGTCCTAGGAAACACATAGGTCTGGCTGCACTCGATTCGATTCTCTTTCTCCTGTCTTAAGAGAAGACATTTGAATTTTCGAATAATAAGCACGTCAAAAAGGTGAGGCATGGGTTGTTGATATGTCAGTAACGTGGAGAATCAGATACCATTACTGCATGAGGTCTGGTGGAGGCATCCATGTTTTCCTGTTCTTTTCCTCTTAAGTTCAAAAGGAGAAACGGAAGATGATAGAACCTGACATTGACAGCACAGGACGGTGACCCTGTTTTAGCACGAGTTCTCCCTAGTAGTTCGATAGAGAAATAATAATCGCAAACTTGGACCAGCGACCCGTGTCTCATGCCGCCCGATCTGGTCTGACCAGTCCACGCTACTGTGTCCCAGATGACAACATGCGCTTCACTGCCGATTCTGGGAGATGACATGCTACAAGGTAGGTATTCAGGAATTCGAACCGTGCCCCGAAACTTAGGTTGAAATTTAGTATAGTATTACTTGAGCTGTGCACACAAGAAGTTTAAATCTGGTGCCCTGTTGATCTAACGGTTGGCCAGTTTGTTCACGTCATTTGAGAGAGGAGAAAGCTGAGTCCCCAGAAGAATGTCTTTCTTTATCTGTGTTAATGGGCCGCATCTCGGGATTAAGACCAACAGGGAACTTCTGCTGATCTTGGATCCATTACAGGCTGGGCCACTGCCGCAAAACTGAACAGGTAAATTTCAGCACAGACGTGGCCATTTATGAATGGAAAAGCTTGGATTATGCACAGATCATTTTGGCTCATTGCTCGCTGCATGGTCTGTTGCTTCTGCAGCAGTTGCGCCTGAGCAAGGGAAGCTGGAAGGTCTATCCAAGACCTCAGAATTATCACGTGAAAGACGAAGAGTCAAACGTCTTCTTCATCTCTACGGTGATGCAAAGGACCTGGCGGATGCCCTCCAATCGAACTCATTTGATCTTTATCCCAACTTGCAGAAAGTTCAGGCCGTATACTGACCATTTTGAAGCATTTTAACTTACGGATATTGAACTATGTCCTTGGAAGGAGAAATGAGTGAAAATAAGGTTATTTTTAAAAATAATTCGGGAAAAGTGGTTCATTTGAAAGTAATTACGAAACTAGTGTTTTAGAATCGTATCTTGAAGATGTGGTTTTAATTGTTAATGAGGTTTTTTTTTTTTGAAGGAAGATGCGGTTTCCCTTTGGTTTTTTTTTAAACACTTTTTTTAAAAAAAACATCGGTAAGAAGGGAAGGTTAAGTTATGTGTAATATATAACGAGTTCATTTTAAAAATTTTTGTTAGATTTTTATATAAATAAAATTTTTACAAAATTTTAAGAGTAATATTTATAAGTGTGAACAATTAAATGATAATTTATATAACGAATTCTTATGTTTCATAATACATACCGAAGATTTCAATACCCCAAGATTTCGCGTAACTTTTTAATGTATAACACAAAAGAATTCGTTGTATAAATTACTATTTACATATTAATACTTATAAAATTTACTTTTAAATTTTTAAAAAAAATTTACACGTAAAAATTTGATAAAAAGTTATAAAACGAGCTCATTATATATTACATATTAATTTTACTACGAGCTTATTTTGTAAATCTTTGTCAAATATTTATATCTATAAAATTTTTATAAAATTTTTAAGAGTAAATTTTATAAGTATTAATATGTAAAAAGTAATTTATACAATAAATTCTTATGTGTTATATGTTAAGAAGTTACGTGAAAACTTAGGGTATTGAAATCTTCGATATGTATTATGATACATAAGAATTCGTTATATAAATTATCATTTAATTATTCATACTTATAAAATTTATAAAAATTTTATTTATATAAAGATCTAACAGAAATTTTTATAACGAACTCGTTATATATTACACATTAAATATTTAACTTAACCTTCCCTTCTTACCGATTTTTTTTTAAAAAAAGTGTTTAAAAAAAAAACCAAAGGGGAACCGCATCTTCAAAAAAAAAAAAGAACCGCATCTTGTAGATGCGGTTCTAAAACACTAGTTTTGTAATTACTTTTAAATGATCCACTTTTCCCGAATCATTTTTAAAAATAATCCTATTTTCACTCATTTCTCTCCTTGGAAGCTCAAACTTTCTGGCCTGAAACATTGCTTATTGGGTAGGTATCTGTTGTAATCACACTGGTTTGATTAACATCTCAGATCTTCCTACAAGAATGTTAATGAGGGAGATTGAGATGTGATGGCTCTAATATACGAGAGAGTCTTGTGCGTAATGAGTGTATCATGTGTTAATATTTATGCAGTGTTACGAGCCAACATGAATCAACTATTTTTAGGATTTTTTTTTAAAATTTAAAATGGAAAAAAAACAATTCTAAAAATAGTATGATTTGATTGGTTTGTAATATCACCTAAGTATTGACACGCGATATATCCGTTACATATAAGACTTTCTCATCGTATACGCTTTTGGTTACTCTTACTTTCTGATTAAAAAAAGGGCTGAAAAGGAAAGGCAGCAGCATGCATAATTTTCTCGGGCGACTTTTCCTCGTGCAGCCCTTTTGTTCTGTCCTTCCTGCCAATGACACTACAGTTTCCTTTGCTTTGACCTAAAACGAGAACTCTGCAAGTTTGGTCTCCAACAACCCTTTCATCTCCACGACAAATCCAAGTCGGTACAGTAACCTCGATTATCATCCTTTGGTGGCGGGGAATTGACCGTTTCTTCTCACCGGTTCGATTCGTTGCAGTAGCCTCACAACCTCGAGTATGATCCATACCTCCAAGATTGTGATAATATGACATAAACGGGACGATTTTAGGTGTCTGACACCTTACTATCGGAACAATCTTTGCTTGGGTTGGCTCCCCGACTGATCCTTTCTGATAGAGACACTTAACAACCCACCTATCTTTCGACTATTCGATCAGCCTCCAGCCAGGTACGGGCAAAACAACACTATAAATATGAACTCTTTTCACCCTCTGCCATGCACACAGCTCACAGCTACACGCTCGAAACCCTTTACGCATTAACATCCTCAGTCCTCACCTAATGGCCTCAAATGCACTCTTAAAGCCCTCTTTGCTGGTGGCCCTCCTTGCCATCTTGTTCCCGTCAGAGGCCATGCTCGACCACAAAATGAAGGAGACCAAGCTCGTTTTCTACATGGATGACTGGGAAACCGGTACGAATGCGACTGCTGTCATGGTGGGAGGCATCCCTAGCAAGCAATGGGGTATCCTCCAGTTCGGGACCGTGTATGCCACCGATGACAAGCTGACTGAATCCTATGACAGGAACTCGAACGAGGTGGGAAGGGCACAGGGCATGTATGTGAACTCAGCTCTGGACGGCTCGGACCTGCACCTGCTGATGTCGCTGGTGTTCACCAGCGGGGAGTTCAATGGGAGCACGCTCGAGATACAGGGCGCCGACAGGTTCTACCTGAAGTACCGGGAGGTGTCGGTGGTGTCTGGTACCGGGAAGTTCCGTCTTGCCAGGGGATATGCTGTTCTGGAGACCCTCTTTCTCGACATAAAGAACTCCAATGCCATAATCCGGTGGAATGTCACAGTTTACCACTACTAGGTTTATATTGAGTGCATGGCTAGATAGGCTTGCCACTAAAGAGCGTTTGAAGAAGTGGGGCGTACAACTAATGTCCGAGTTGTGTGAATTTTGCAGTATTGAGCTCGAGACTCGGGACCATTTGTTCTTCTCCTGCACCTCTACCCGGCGAATATGGCAGACATCCCTCGCCAAATTAGGTACCCATCACGGCCAAGTCGATTGGGAATCTGAGACTCAATGGCTACTCCAACAGCGGGGTAAGTCGATTGACTCTGTGACTTACCGCCTTCTATGGACCCAATATATATATACAATTTGGATCGAACGGAACAAGCGAATTTTTGATCGTAAGACTCGAGGTGAAGGAGAAATATCAAACCTCATCATTGACGCAGTGAAGCTGAAGACCTCTACTCTTCCTCGACTGGAACAAAGGCTCCGTAACTCTAGGGTAGCATCTTTGTTAGGTCTATGTGGTACATAAGATAGTGTTTTTTGTTCTTTAAGACTACCATTGTACAAAAGTTGATTGCTGTTGAATGAAATTGCACCACCATTCCAAAAAAAAAAAAGGTTTATATTGAGTCAGTCTGTCATGCTCTTTATATTTAGCCTCGATAATGGAAGTCGATATCTGGCTTCTTTGTGTTTTCTGCTTCTGAATGAGATGTGCTTGAGGTTAGTAAGTACTCAAATAGAGGAAATGTAATCGGTGAACATTTGCCGATCTATGCATTAATAATAAGAAACATTCGTCGGACTGGCTTGCAAAAACAGCAAGAAACAGCTCATATCATTAAGGGCCGCTAATTGGTGTGGTCCAATGGGCTTCATGGCCACCCAATACGAGGCCATGGCTTTGGAAAACTAGGCTCTTCTAGTGGTGTGCAAGGCTTAGGTTTAGGCAATGGTACTCCTCTGTACTCGTGACAAAGAGAAATCTTGTATTCAATTTTAGTAAGTGAAACTTATCGTGCTCATTTGTTTTCCCTCTCATTCATTTATCCCTTTTTGAATATGTATTTCTCCTTTATGCGTTGAAAAAAATGGTCATCTCCCTATGGATAAAGCCGCCTTCAATCAAACATCTAATCCTTCACCAACGTGGTAATTGCTTAAGATGATTTAGTATTTCTTTCCCTCAAGTAAGATTTTGAATTTAACTCTTGTGAATAGAGATAAAATTATAATCAAAAGAGTTTTATCTTTCACTACATTAATCAAGTTCAAACAATGATTAGTTTGAGTTCATTGGACTTTGAATATTATATAATATATACCGGAAAAAAGTCTGATCCCATGAGAAAGTCTTATATGCAACGGGTATACCACGTCATGGTACCTACGTCGTATTATAAGTCAATCAAATTAAGTCATTTTTAGAGCTACTTTTTTCTTTTAAGCTTTATTTAAAAAATTCTAAAAATAACTTAATCCTATTGGCTCGTGACAACACGTCAGTACTGTCACGTGATATAATAGTTGCATAGAAGACTCTCTCCTGACCCCACATCATTTATTCTACCCTAAGACAAGATTTTCCTATACCATTAGCTCTCTTTCTCTCTCTCTATACATGTTTTGCTATACATTCACGTTTCCCTCATAGTGCAAGTATCATGGGCACGTCCATTGTTCTATTGCACTTATATAACACAGTACATCTGAAAAAAAATGTCTTTGGAGGGGGAGTCGAAGTCTCATCAAGCTCACATCCAGCTCGAAATAGAAGCTGCATCGCCCGGAAGTAATGGTGCTCATGAACTTCAACAATCTAACTTATTCCTACTTGTTCAAGAAGCAGACTCTAACCCCAATCTTAACAAGATTCCATGCTGGCTACTTTCGAATAAGCCTCTCCCTGTGCTGCCAAGCCCTGCTGTGGAAAACCCAGAGGGAGCCACCACCGGTAGACGGGACCGATGCCTTCTCCTGCCTCTCGAGAGTCTTGTGTTTCATGGCCCTTCTCACGCTCGTGGTGCTGTCGACGATCTGCCTCCTCCGGTGCTTGCTCCACTTCGACATGGTCAAGGCAGAGTTCCTGCATCACATTGGGGTGAACTACCTCTTCGCCCTCTGGATATCGTGGCTCCTCCTGCTCCAGTCCTCGCCCTTCATCGACTCGAGGACGGAGTGCTACACCGCCCTGTGGTGGATCTCCGTGGTGCACGTGCCATGTGGTGGCCCTGGACGTAAAGATCTACGGCCAGTGGTTCACCAAGGGGAAGAGGTTCCTCTTGCTTGTCGCGAACCCTGGCAGCCAGCTCTCGGTGATCGGAAACCTAGTCAGGGCGCAGTCGGCTGCCGTGATGGGGTGGAGGGAGAGCGCCATATTCCTGTTCTCGCTCGATCGGCATTATGCACTATCTTGTAATGTTCATCACACTGTATCAGAGGAAATCGGGGAGCCAATTCTTTCCGGTGATGTTACGTCCGGTTTTCTTCCTCTTCATTGCGGCTTCGAGCATGGCAAGCCTGGCTTCGGACTCGATCTCTGGAAGCTTCAACAGCTCGTCGAAGATGCTATTGCTATTCTACCTGTCCGTGCTCCTTTTCATGTCACTGGTAAGTTCACTGTCACATGGAGAAAAAATTTCAATGTTTGCGTGGTTGGACTACTGTCATAAAATGATGTTATTTATTTATTTATCTACTTCCTAAATTAAAAGCAGGTCTCAAGACCAATTTTATTTAAGAAGTCAATGAGAAAGTTCAACGTGGCTTGGTGGGCTTGCCCATCCCCGTTGACAGCCATGGCCTTAGCTTCCATGGGGTTGGCCAAGGAAGTGAAGGGCGGTGTGGCTCATGGGCTCATGCTCTTCTTCTCCGCCCTCTCCGCTCTCAACAGCAGTGCCACGAAAGGATCGACGAGGAACGGAAGGGGATCATCACATGAGATGCACCCGACCAGAGATGGCGTATTCATCTCATCATAGTACATCCTGAATCAATATCCGGGGCTCGTGGTCTCTGAAATCATGCTGACACCGATCTGCGCAAGTTGAACAAACAAACATTGTGTGTGTATATATATATATATCGAATCAAACCATAGTAATAATGCTAATTTCGTAACAAAAGTGCACATAAATTAACTAATTTGGGTTTGACCAAATGTAATGAACTCCACAGAATTCCTCGCAGTGACATACTGATTCTGTTTTTTTTTTTTTTAATCAATGATATGCTGAAGATTTTGAAGAGAGAGAGAGAGAGGGACAAACCCCAATTACTACCGTCCATTCGTTGTTATGCTCCCACCATATATGTTCGACTAGAACATATCCTTCTTATCATGTCAGTGGTCGTGAAATATAGACAACAGAATAGATCACAAGCCGATGATTTGAATAAAAAGAAAAGTTCGAGAAGCAGGGCATCTAAGAAAATTGAGGATTCGTATGGAAAGTTAGCTATGGAGGAACCAAAAAAAAAAAAAAGGGAACGAGGATTAATGGAGGAATAGCACAGACAACAGAAAGCATCATGCAGGACCCGCGCTGCAGTCTTCAGTGAAAACGACTGGTTAAAGACTCGATGGATGATGCTTCAGTAGTCACCGGTCAAGTTGTCTTCAGAATATTATTCTTCTCTTAGTGCTTGATCGCTCTACTGTCATTTTTATCGAGAGATCATATCAAATCAACATCCATTTAAGTTACCGTAAAAATCGTTAGGGGTATGACGTGTATTGTTATCAATAGAACAATTATTCCAAGCGGTCTATAGTAACAACTACGATTTATGATTGACCACGTTTACTATATGATGATATCGAAAACCGACATAGAGATCAATCTTGTCTGCTGAAACTTACTGGAGCAAGCTTTTACATAGTGGTCCGTGCGTCAAACTCTGCCGGCGTGTAAGAGAGAACCTGCCTCATGATTGGTTGACCTCGAGCCAAACACCACTAAGTTAGTGGAAGTGAGTTTTAAAAGCAGAATTATGGATTGGAAAAATGAAAAGAAGACCATGAGAATATAGAGTTTTTTCCTCAAAATAATCTTATTTTTTAAAATATTTTCCAATCTAATTTTCTCTAGAAAATATTTTTCAAACTAGTCTTCTAAGTGATGATGTGACAAAAATATACCAACGAAAGTTGGCGCAAGTGGAAGGGGTTTGTGTCGCTTAAGCAGAGGTGCCGGGTTCGAGTCCCTATGAACGCAGCAGACCTTCTTGGGAGGGGTCCCCGGGAAACCGTCCGACAGTACCCCGAATCCGGATTAGTCGGCCAGCCTTCGGGTACCGGACACCGGGTGGGAAACCAAAAAAAAAAAAATGTGACAAAAATATGTTGATATGACAAAAATATGTGTTGATGTGGTAAAAAAAGTGTCCACATTGTAAAAATTATATTTAATTTTTTATATTTATTTCAAATCACTCTTTATATATCTTCAACTAATTTATAGGATTTATTGTAAATTATATTTAAGGCCCGATAAATATCATATAATATTAGCATTTTCTTATAACTAAACTTAAATAGTTCAAATTTTGATCGAATTTTCAGATTTTACTGAAACTAACAAAACTCATAATAATACACTTCTTACTGCACAATGATATTATCGAATTGAACTTAAAATTTTTTCAAATCTTAAAACTTATGTGTCTTTTAACTAAATGACACTTTTAACTTATGTATTATCAAATTGAAAAAAAAAATTAGTTCAATTCGATAATATCCTTGTGCAATAAGAAATGTATTATTATGAACTTTGTTGGTTTTAGTGAATTTGAAAATTCGATCTAAATTTAAAATATTTAAGTTTGGTTATAAGAAAATACTAATATTATATGATATTTATCGGGCCTTAAATATAATTTAGGACAAATCTTATAAATTAGTTGAAGACACATAAAGAGTGATTTGAAATAAATATAAAAAATTAAATATAATTTTTGCTATATGGACTCTTTTTACCACATCATCACTTAGAAGACTGGTTTAGGAAATATTTTCTGGAGAAGATCAGATTAGGAAATATTTTAAAAAATGAGACCATTTTGGACAAAAACTCGAGAATATAACAGTGTTGGACCCAAATACACGTTAGTACGAGATTAATGTTTGAACCTTGGGACACCTTTACATTGCAAGATGTGTGTTTCTCAAATCAGTACCATACTTGAATTACAAGCTTGAACTAGGACAAAAAGATCTTTCTGATGGCTTACAGTGATACCCATCAACAGGTCAGATGCTACTGTTGCTGCTGCTGATTCTCCGTTGCAGATGAAACAGCTCTTTTGATAGTCTCTTCCTTCTGGTCGATAAAGTCGAAGAAGCTAAACACGACCCCGGCACAACGGTTAACCGGAGAAACCGATGATAATGCCAAGAGGCCTACTTGTTGCTGCCTCCTGTACCGGACATATGACCAGATCATCCTCAGAAGAAACACAAGAAATCCCCCAACAGCAATGCCACCACATAGAAGGTAGAGGCCCCAGAAGCTGATCAGCTGGAGCTGGCTTGCCTCGGAGCTTCCTCTCCTCTCCCCAGGACAGCCCAGCTTACAGAACCACTTCTCGTGAATCTGCTGGAGTTTTCCGCTCTCAGACAGCCTTAGAATTGCTGTGGACATGTCCACAGCAAGAGGAGATTCTCGCTGAAATGCCTGTTCATTGAAAAGAAATCAATATTTCAACAGATGACAGCAAACAATTATTGCAGCTATTTGAGTGTTTTGAAGTACAGAAGCCCGAGCTCTTGCTGCATGTGGCCTAGCAGAAGCTTAGTATTTTTCAGTCATAAAAAGAAACACCTCTTACAATTGTTCTTTTAGCAGGTTCGGTTTGATATATATAAATGGATCTTTTTATGTTTTAAAAAATGCATGATGCCAGGCTTCAAAATAAAAATTATAGCCATGTAACATTTTAAATGTGTTTCAGGTCAGAAGATGTCAAATTTTAGTCCTACGAGATCAAGAGTTTCTCGACAGATAGGGGGTACTTACAAATCCCCAGCCGCCCCTTGAAAAAGCTTGCCCCACAATCCCAAATTCAGTTTGCTTTGACAGGAATAGCTCGACATAAGGAAGCTCATCCACTATAGCTGTTACCCCACCATTGGTCGGCCCTAGCTTAAGGGCTCTCTCATAATCTTCTGGGGAGCCCAAGGAAATGAGCCTCGATCGGGCAATGTAGAGGCTGTCGGCCAAATAACTGTAAGCGAATGATCCAACTTGGTACCCAATTGGCCAATCACTGGTAATCAAGCTATCAATCCCTGTGATTGGAGATGAGAGTTGCTGAATAGTCAGGATCGATGTTAAGCTGGCTGTGTAGCTCGAACTAATGACCATAAGCAAGAAGAGCCACAGCACCATTACAACTCTTCCCAAAGGGCTCACAGTATCTTCCTCTGTGAACAAATAGCGAAGTCAAAATATGTCAACAGTGAATGGAATCTGCAGAATAGCATCTTCAAGCCTGTTCCTTCGTACATTTCATTTTTTATTAGAAAATGAAGAAAACAAGAAAAGGATGTACCAAATCACATCTATATAAAGTGTTGAATCGTGGCATTTACTGGAAAATGCAATTTTTACATTTTAGTCTTGTTCTCCTCCTTTCATAACATGAGAAAATTAGAGAGCTGGAACATTTGTCCTAATTTGGGTATTATAATTAGGGTATTATACGTGGAGATAAAAGCTGTGAAACTGATAAATCATGCCCTTCCAAGAAACTTTTACTGCACTATGATATGGCATTCTAGCAGAAACTTTTACTCACGGTTTTTCTTAAACAGTGTTGAGAAGCTAAACCTGCAAAAAAAAAAAAAAAGTTTCATAAGATTCAATTACTGAGGCATAATCCAACAAGGAAGAAGTTATTCAAGCGTAACTCACAGGAACATTGTCGCAAGCTGCCGCGTAGGTGGGCCCCGAAAGTCCTTGTTGACCCGATGCTCAAGGAACCAAATAACCAAAGCAAAAATCACAAATGAAGCTGCAATGACACACCACAACTCAGCTGTAAAAGGCTTGAGGAAGACCCATGCGCTTGCTTTTGCATTGTTAACTGGGGCCACGATCACAAGGCCTGTGGATGCATAGGGTTGAGAAAAGTCCACAATTCTTGTCCTGTTTGTTGTGATAGCAATGTCCCCAACAGCAGCATCAAACACCTGCACCGGGACAACAATTCATGCTTTCGTCCAGCAAGACAACTTCCTATGTGCAGCTCGACAGTTATTTTCAGTTTTCCCAAGAAAAGTAGAATGAGAAAAATGAGATGATTGTTGGCAAACCAAAAATAACTTTTCTACAATTGTACAGTGTACTTACGTTATTTGCAACCATTTTGATGAGCTCATCGTAACTGGGGTTAAAACTACCATCTCCAAATGGCTCAAATTTGTAAGGGACATCATATGGGATAATCTTACGAGCTTCGATGAAGACATCTATACAATATCCCTGGAACTTGTGGCTCTCATGTTCTTCCATGACAAATTCCCTGAAACTAAACCTATTTGGAACTCCAATCCTAAGTGGCCTCTCATTGTCTGCAATTACCCATCCGCGCGGTTTTTCCGTACTTCCACCAGGCCACTTGACTTCACGGAGTTCCTGATCTTGATGGGAATGGCTTTCCTTGTCCCCACTCATTTCCACAGGAGGGGGCGAAACTGAGAGGCCTGATCGAGCTGACCAGAATCCAACAGAACGAACAGCCTTCTCGTCCATGTTTACGACCTCATAACCACCACTGACGATGTTCCTGTCTGAATTGAACTGGACTCGGCCCGTCAAACCCGTGAAGTTCACTTGCAATAACTTTCTCAGCAGAGTGGTCCCACCATCAAAGACTTTCAGATTCCTAAACTGAATCCTACTATCATTGAGACCATGCAGCACATCACTTAAGGAGAAAGTGATGTTCCCATCTTCTTTCATGTACTGATCAAGAGCCCGTGCTACTGCCCAGACGGAATCATATGCACAAAGCCCAAAAGCATTTATTTCTGAACTCACTAATCCTTTCTTCCTCATAACGTCCCACTGGGCCAGGAAGGCCTTCTTACCAGATAATTCAGGTGTATGCTGCCTCAGAGAAAGTGTGCCCTGAAGAATCTCAAAAGTGGTTCGATCAATTGGAGACATTGAATCTATGGTAGCAGTGAGCCAATCTGTAGCCAACCACACATAATCACTTGACATCATGCGCAGTTCTTTTGCTATCCTGAAGATCCTCAGACTCGGGTCAGGATTAATGTGAACCACATAGACTCGGGGACCAAAATGTTTTGATTCATTTAGCATACGAGTTATCTCAGTGGATTCCACCTGAGCAGGCAAAGACAAGCGATAGGCAATCTTAATCATTCTCCTCTCAAGCTCATCCCCTAGAGCAGAAATTCCATTTCTACCATAATCATCATCCACATAAATGGCGATGATCTCCTTCCAACCATAAAAGTCGATCAAGTCAGAAACCGCAGCCATCTGGTGGGTGTCACTCTGGGTTGTTCGGACAAAGAAGGGAAATTGGAGGGCAGAGAGCGAGGGGTCGGTGGCAGCAAAAGAGACCAGAGGAACATGAAGGTTAGAGGCGATCGGGGCGGTCATATGGGCAATTGCTGAGGACAGCGGGCCAAGTAGAGCAACCACCTCTTGCGCAATCACTCGGAAAGCTGCAGAAATTGTAAGAATCTGTCTTTAAGAATGAGAACGTCTAGTATCTTTGCGCAAAATGGAAAATTATAAATATGATCAATCAAGTCGAGCATATTTTACGACAAGAAGTTTCTTTGAAGCAAAATCTCTAGACTGACATGTATAAGTACAATATTAAAATCCAGGGACGATATAACTTGCTATGACGAGAGAAATAAAGGTTCAGAGACAAACAGAGAAAGGCCGAGGCTTGCTTTACTTTCAATGGAGCCCATGAAGACGCTGCAATTGGAGTCCTGCATGATGAGCCGCAGCTCTGAGCCCCGAAGGATGGTGGGGTCCTCGTTGACATCGGAGACTGCCATCTCCATAGCTGCCTTCGCAGCTCTACCAATCACAGAGTTGTAAGTGAAGACTGCCCCAACCTTCACCACGGAGGTCCTCTGTGAGGAGCCGAACCCTGAAAAGCACAGTCCACATAACAGCAACAGGAGTGGGATCAAATACCCAGTTGAGTTCATCTGCCCACTGAACTGGAGTTCAGAGATGGATAAAGATTTTCTGAAAACTGGGCTATTCAAATTCTGCAACTTTCATGTTTTCATTTGTGGGGTGGTAGAGACGTTGAAACAAATCTTGCACAAGCTCGATAGGATGATAGAGGGAATCAATACTTGGAAATGAGTTAGAGAGAGAGAGAGAATTCCCCCCACTGGGAACAGTACAGAATCTGCTCCTGAAGGATATGGGTACAGTGATGAAAGGAAAGCGACGTCCCATCATTGAAGAGGGAAGAGAGGCTGAGAGACGAGGGACGGAGAGACCCTCATGGAGGAAGGGAAAACGGTGGAAAGCATAAAAATGAATAGCCCGGAAAATGGTTCTCAATCCAACTGAGAACACATACGCCGAGGGGATAGGCCCGCTGATGCAATAAATTCAGAAATTTGTACGACCGAAAACTTCATTGTCGAAGCCGCCCAGGTGAAGAACGCTCCCGCGTGAGAACACGCGCGGAACCTTTTCTTCTCTT
Organism: Lagerstroemia speciosa; assembly: GCA_037672795.1. Taxonomy (NCBI): domain Eukaryota; kingdom Viridiplantae; phylum Streptophyta; class Magnoliopsida; order Myrtales; family Lythraceae; genus Lagerstroemia; species Lagerstroemia speciosa. The sequence goes on from CM075288.1 coordinate 7,002,273, forward strand.
CCATGTAGGAATATCAAAAGCTTTTCAACGTTCTAGGTATTCATCCGCAGTATAACCAATGAGATAAGGTCATTTCCATGGGATACCACATGTTCAACTTCACAAGCCGTTATCTCACCAGGATCGCACATGTCATTTGCTCATTCGCTGCGACACCAAAACTCAAACCCGGTGCCACAGACAGCTCCTTGTGAACACCGGGAATAATTTCTTCCGGGAATAGATGAATAAGTAAATGCACATGTAATATTGAAGTTCGATTCCTTGAATTCATCCGCAGATAAAGATACAAGCGAGCAGCTCTCAGACATTGCTCGACCATGGAGCAGCAGGAACACATGCGGTCAGTAGATAAATCCACCATATTTACACAAACAGGTTTTGTCGTGTCCATTGCAGCCTTACGGGCCATGGCCTATGTGAGAGGTTGACCACCAATCCATTCTAAGCTGCTTCGGCGAAGCCGACTTGCATGTTCCCGTAGTCGAACACGGTGTGGTAACGGCCCATGAAAATGTCTCCCAAAATCCTGTACCCAGAAAAAATTTCAACAGATTGATTAATAAAAATCCCACTTGATTCTGACAACATTTAGAAACTATTAGCTCCTTCAAGGCAAATAGCATCCGTTTTATATTACCAGAGAGGGCCTCGAGGGGGAGCCACATCCAAAGCAGTGAACCCACTGATGCACTGTGATGCACCTCCTTCTCCGACTTTAAGAACATACTAATGAAAACAAGTCCAATTCGGATATAAAACATTAGCAAAGCCAAAATGGATAAATTTAAGTGGTTTCTCCTTCATGAAAAATTAAGCATTATGCCATCATACCTGCTCAGGCTCGAGGTCAAATACTTTGCCACCAATAGTAAAGGAAATCTTGGGCATGGTCGAGAGGCTGCTGCATTCTACAACCGATTCTCCCATTGGACTAGGAATCCGCTCACAGAGCTGTAATTATAATCAGAGCTGTAAAAGCCTGGAGAAACGAAACATTATCCATTGTTGTCAATTAGAGATAGTACTATACCTCATTCACATAGTTTATAATCTGATCTTCTGTCTGGTTCTGTCTTAGCTTGTTCTGCATCCACACAACAGCCATCTCGCAAGCAGAACATGTTGCATCGCGTACACTGCCTGAAGATGTTCTTTCATTGTCATCAACCACGCTCTTGATCCCCATACTGCATGATCAAGTCAAGACAATAATGTAATCTCACCCAAAAATATGATAGTAAGAGTTGGCTCATCGACAGCAGAAGTCTGGGATTCACTTACTCAACACCGTGAGTCCCATCGAAGGTACAAAAACCGATTTGAGAACAGATCTTTTCTGGTTGTGACTGCAGAAAATTATCATGAAAAAGGAATGAAGAATAAGTATCTGTGACAAGGCATCAGTAATTCCAAACAGAGCTCCAAATTCGGGAATCAAGCTTAGGTGCTGAGAGCCATAAGAAATTTAAGAATGTACTGACCTGAGCTAAAAGCATCTCCAATATGGTTTTTCCATATTGTGCTACAACTGCCTTGCACTCCTGGCTTACGACACCAGCAGCCCCGATGGCATGGTTGATTTGGGTAATAATAGTCTGAAAGAGTTATGTAAAAGCAATGAGACATATAGTGAAAGAAACAAGAGGTATGGCAAGTTGCAAGTATTTAGCCTTCAACATTAAATCATGCAATACTACCAACCAAAGATAGGGATTTCCATTTTCTTTTCACAACTGAATTTAATAAAATAAAAATAGTGCAGATGCCAATGGAGATAAGGGAGTAAAAGATTCAGAAGGATGCATCATTATGCTGCTTACAGTAGGGCCTGCCAGTAGTGAGGTTCCAGAATCAGCGATGGCTGCACAACCACTGCCACAGAATCCTGAAAAGAAAAGGGCAATCTCTTGGTAAAATAATAACGTGAAAAAAATAATTAAAGACAATAGCAATCGAATATAATCCAAATAATTACCACTTGCTTGTTCTCCAATCAGAACTTCACCCATATCAAACTGCAAGAAAAGATAAATGACAATGGAGGCTAAATAAGAGACAATGAATGCAATATGGATGGTTAACAGAAGGATTATTGGCACAAAAAAGGCACCTGCCAGTAGCCTTTCTGAGTTACAGGAACATAAGTATGCTCTCCCTTGTAATGACTATGATCAACTCCACCAAACACAAGTTCACCCCCTTCTTCCCCTTCAACATTACGGTTAAGCCAAAAAGAGAATAGTGGTTCTTTAACAAGGCCTTGATTGACCATATTATACCTGCAAAAGATATATAGCCTTATAGCTAAACTATTGGGGAGAGAAAAAGTAAGAGAAATATCGTTCAAAACTTAGGGAGCTTATTTTACTTTAAGTGAAGTTTCATCCAATGAATAGTTGTACCAGAAGCATCAATATGTTTAACCAAAGCATAAGCTGGGGAATTTACATACCAAACAGGCACAGCATCACCAACAGAGATTTCTTGGAATCCTAGTCCAAGTATACCATCAAACTTCGCAGCCAGGAATGTGACACCCGGCTCTCTGGTTGCCTCAATGAAATCCTGTTGACCAATTGTGTCACTAGGGTGGATTCTAAAATGATAAGAAAATTACAGCATGTGCAAGTTTCAAAACAGTTGACACATACCTGATTCTTAACACGAATATCACCAACTCTCACATGGTCCTTGCTAAAGAATCCTGAAATTGCACCGGTTCCATAGTGAATATCTGCAGATTTGCCTGCATCAGAAAATATACGAATTAGTCAAGACATCTCAATATTCATTGAGAAAAATAGGATTAACATTAAAAGCAATATGTCAAAAAGGTTTAAAGTTTGATTTTCAGCACAGACTTTTAGCTTTCTCAACAGAAAAGATGTGGCAAACATTTGTACAAAAGCATGATACCATGCAATCCCAAGTCAAATGTACACATTGGATACGTACAGATACAAAAGGAAGACTATTCCACCAAATGTTGAAAAAGATATCCCTTCAATAATGAATAATATGACAGAGAAAGAATACCGTTCTTCTTGTAGGTGCTTGATTCTCTTGACTTGTACTTGGAGTGGAAGTAGCAAGCAACCTGCACAGAAATTGAAATCAATATTTAGAGCTTTAACAAATACAATTGAGTGGATAAATTCCAAATAATATCTTAAGAGTTATATGGGCCAACGGAGAGACTAACCGATAAGTAACACTTCTGGGAGGGTACCCACAAATTAGAGCTTCCTGTGTCAAATATCACAGTGAATTTCTGTGAAGGAGTTCCAATACCAATCTCCCCAAAATACTGCGCATCCATGTAGTTTCTCAATGAAACAACATCAATGTCCTCAGAGTCCCCAACATTCTTATGGAGATAGTAATTCCTGACAGGACCTCTCCGAGCTCCCCCTTCCTTCATATTATTTTGCCCTGCCAGAAGATTAACTTGATCCAACTTCCTTTTCCTGAGTCCAACTTTGACCACCCCAGCATGGGATGCAGAAAAAACTGCCGGTGACAAAAGCAATACTAGGAAGATCCCAACCCATATAGCCCTGGATCTGTTTCCCATTGTCCTACGGAAACAATATAATGCCAAGATAAGAATCAAATCAACGAGGAGTGAAGGAAGAAAAGAAAAAAGCCAAAGTGAGACTTCTACACCAACCATGACTGACTTCAAATTACTATCCAGTTGATCCCCACCTCAGCGGTCATGCAATTTTCTGTTTTAACTTCTTTTAGTGGATTTCAAAGGATTCTTTCAAAATATGTAAACACATAATCATTTGGGTAACCATAAACAGTCAACGTATTCATCTTTCATTAGAGAAACATGGCCTTCAATGTCAACAGCACTCATCAGGACTTAAGGAACTAAGCTGCACCAAGAATCAGAGATAATCCTAGCTCTATAACAACATAATTGAACGTCTGATGAAATTCAACACGGTCACTGTAAATATCCTTCGGGGGGGGGGGGGGGGGGGGGGGGGGCGCTAAAACTCATAAGAAGTCAAACAATTTAACAATGCTCCAAGGTAGAGCAATAGCTCTATTACATAACAGAATGGAAGGTCTTAAACAAACACAACACGATCAACAGTGAGTTGGCTTCAAAAAGGGGGGGAAAAAGAACCATTTTTAGTTAAACAATCCAACAAAGCTCATCGAACAGAAGCCTTTCTCATCAATCCACTTCAATCTTATCAATAGATTCTCTAACCTGGAAGGTACACTACAGAACCCTGATATCCTTCAACGAAACACAGACGGAAGCAAAATTTCACGAAATTAAGCGGAATCGCTTTGGATGATCGGAAATTTCAGTCACGAAAACTAATTATCCGATAATTATCTATATGAAGCAAAACCGAACGAGATTAGATTGTCACAGACCTTAGGACCGATTCGAGGCCGCCCGGAGAGGGCAAGATTGAAGACGACACGATGAAGGAACCGAACGAGACAGCGAGCGTTTTCAATGCGGGAGGGGGAGAGTGGTAGGCTGTGTCAACAGTACGTGCTCACAGGAGCCACAACCGTTGATTAGCAGAAGAACGGGATCATCCGACGGCACATATGGGCGGGTTAATGTGTGGCTTTTGGTGGGTGCAACTGCCCTTTTGTCGTGGGCGTTGATAGCAGCGGCGAGCTCAACTACCAGTCCAAGACGTGAAAGCGACGTGAGTGGCTGAAAGCGAGCTGCCGCCGATTCTTTGGAAATTAGGGAAATGGGCCTTTTATAAACAAGCAGGCCCAACAATTGGCCCATCTTCCTGGCCCAATAAAACTGGGCTGCGTGAATTTTTTCTTTTCCATTGTTCGCTTGGTTGGTATCTATATTCTTATACGGTAAAACATGGTTACAAACCCCTCCTTCGGCCTTCCACCACACGACAGCATGTCAGAATTTTCTTTTCTTTTTCATTTTTAATATATATGAGAGATGACATGAGATATAAAATTATAAAATGTTACCTACTTATCAAGCATATTATTAATTAAATTTTCAGTATTTTTATTATTTTTAGCCAAGATGATACAATATTTAATAAAACATCATTTGCCAAACATGTCAATATTGTAAAAATAAGAGCAATCTCAATTTTACCATTTTGCATATTATCAATGATAATTTTTCTTTCACTGGACATATTAATATGATAGTTTTATAACCATCTATAAATCAATACATCCAATGTCGGCCCCTCTTTTGCTTCACAGGGTGAGTACAGATACTGAGAGTACCGTATGCAAATTATGTCTGTCATTCTATCAGGACTTACATAATTTGAATTAAAAATTAATATATCATATTTTTATACATAAAACTCTTTATAGTTGGATAGCAAACCACGGGTGAACAAAACCATGTATTACAAGTATTATACCAATTTTTACACTATTCTCATTAATTTTAATGCACGTGTAATCTTTTTTACCTTTTTTTTGTTTCCACAGCAAAGTGCTAATTTTAACCCGGTTAAATTTAAAAAGAGGCCAAAGAGAAAGGAAGCTACGATATTCAAAAATCTAATTGATTTTGAATAATATGAGTTTAAGTAGGGTTGGTCGATAAAAGATTCACATTCGATACCATTTTAATAGGAATGGATTACAAAGTAGTTCAATCAAATTTCTTCCATCCACCTCGAATTAGGATAATGCGAAAACAAAATACATTGAAAAATCTCAAATATTTGACCAAATAATGGTATGTTTACCATTAATTTAACCAAAAGACAATGTAATCATTTAACATTTATCAAGCTTGTGGTTTAAGATTCATCTGGCTTCTCATATGTGGTGTTGGATCCCTGTGGATTGCTTGGACCAAAACCTATCTCCTCAAAGGAAGGAACCAATTGTTCTCTCCCAGTCCCTAATTTCTGTTCTTACTCTTGGGGAAAAATACTCAGACTTAGGGAGATTGCTTATCCTATGATTACGTATCTCATCGGTAACGAAAAGAGCATATGGTTCTGGTTTGACAACTAGCACCCTTTGAGCCCCTCATCTCCCTTTTTCCTAATAAGAATGTTAATGGCTTGGGTCTCGTTCTCCATGATCTAGTTTCCACTATTATTTTTGACATTGGTTGGAGATGGAAGCCTTCTAGATTAAGTAGTATGCAAACTATTAGGCAAATTGCCTTTTTCTATCACTCCTCCTTTGGATAAGGTTGATAGTATCATTTGGTTAGGTAACTCTATGAATACTTACACTACTGCCCATACCTGGGATTCCCTTAGATCAAAGGGTAACAGGGTTTCATGGTTTAAGCTTTCATGGTCCCACCCCTTAATTTCCAAGCACAATTTCATTTCTTGATTAGCTATTAACAACAAACTTTCTACTTTTGATAGGATTTTGTGTTAGAATTGAAATATCAATTCTTTATGCATATTTTGTAAAATTGATCAAGAATACATGGATCACTTATTTTTTATATGCCCTTTCACTAAAAGAGTTTGGAATCGCATCTTGCAGCTTCATGATGTGCACATGATTTGCGGAGGATGGTCATTCAAACTCAATTGGGCTCTGAGGATTCACAGAGGAAAAACTTGGCCATCTATTTTGTTTCGCATGTCTTGGAATGCTTATGTCTACGTTATTTGGAAAGTTAGAAATGAAACAACTTTTTTCAGATACTCCATTTTCTAAGGAGAGAGTCTTAGTAAGAATTAAGTTTGCAATTAAGTGTCGATTATTGGGTATTAAGAATTTGTTCATGAGGATACGAACAAATGAACATAGAAGATTACTGGGGAATTGAGAAATATCTCAATAACTATTGTTTTTGTTCTTTGTTCATCTGTTTTTTATGTAAGTATCCTTGAACTCGATCTGTGAGTTCTATACATTTTGTATAATTTTAACAGTTTTGATAATGATAAGAGCATCGGTAACTCTATCGAAAAAATAATTTAATTGCCTATTTTAAAATTATCTCACTTTATATCCACTTTACAAACAGATTCAGGTAACGTTAGAACTTTCACGCCATTTCGCCCTCTTCCTCTTGTTTATCCATATTAAATTGAAACATCTCCACTAGGTCCCTTCTTTGATTACCAAACAACTTGAGCACCAAGAAAGCACAAAGTCCTTTGTTCTCTTCTCCCTCAACTTTGGAATTGCTCGAGACAGAGATATCACGTAATTACAAAGAGAATTTATGAAAAGAAAAATGACATGCAATGAAATCTCAGACCATCTCCATTAATTTTCCGTATACATACAAAAACAATTGAAACAAAGAAACAAGAAACCAATCCATTCGGTTTCTTCTATACCCTTCTCACCTCCTGTCTTTTTTTTTTCTTTATTCGTATTCACATGCAATAATGCACGAACATATTTTATTCTACCAAGAAAATTTTAAAAATTAATATAACCTATTACCTTGAAGTTTTTGACCATTCTCCTATTAAAAAAATATAGCAAAATTATTATTCTCTATTTAAAAGAAAAAAATTATTCAGAAAATCAACTTCTTTATTAGTTACTAGGGTTGCTACTCTTGCTGTTGCCGCTAGGCGCGTAGTTGCTGGTGGGCACACCGTTAGTAGTACTGTTGCTAGCATGAGATGAACTGCCACCACCGCTGATGAGGGAGGAGATGGCGGCAGCAAGTGCGGCAGTGAAGTTCGGGTCGGATGCGAGGGCGGCTGTTGCAGTTGTGAGGGTGTCGTTGATCCCTTGCTGGTCCGACGACTGAGCCGCCTTTGTGTCTTGAGATGTTTGAAGCCCAGAGAACTTCGACTGGTTGTATAAGGCCTGCCCAAAGATCTGGGGCAGCAACCCGGCCGTCGGGTTCGCAAAGTTTTGGTTCGGGACGTTGAGGAGAGGCACTTGCAGTTGCCCTGGCGGGGATTGCAGTAGGGGATTCGAGTTTGGGGTTCTGGGTCAAGTCGAGAGTGACGGTAGGGAACGGCGCCGATGCGGAGATGGTTGCCATGCTCGTGGAGCAGGGTAGGAGCGTCCTGGTGAGGAAGTTGGTGTTCATCAACCCGTCGGAGCTAGGCATCGATCCCGACAACAACATCCTAGCCGCCGACGAGGTTGTCGATGCCATTGCCATCGCTGCAGGTGGCAACGGATGGTTGTGATTACCCTCGTACGTAGTTGTAAGTATGGTTCGATCCTCGGCACATCTCTGAACCTGATGATCAATAGATGGATATATATAAAAAAACGTATTAGTAGATGAACGATAAGCATGGACATTAAATGTCGAAAGTGATATATATATACACACACAAGCAAACACAAGGAACATTTTTATATATAATATAAAAGGCTAGATGATAATTATTGGAGCATCGAAAATAAGTTCAGTGCAACAACATCGTTATCAACTTCAGTCCAGCTGGTTTCGAATTTGATTTTCGTTAGTGTATTAATGGAGGGAAGCTAATAGGAAAACCTGTTTCCGGACGGGGCAGCCAGCAGCCATGGTGCATCGATAGTAAGCTCGGGGACACGGGTTTCCTTTCGCCATCTTCTGGCCATATTTTCTCCACTGGCATCCATCCGTGATCTGTGAAAATACCGATGGAAATAGATTGTTAAAAGGGCTAATAGGCAAATCCTTACTCTTACTAGTGAAAAGCTCGAGGGGTTCAATTCTGATTATCTTATAAAAGTATACCATACCATAGCTGCCTCGGATCGAGCTCGGACAGAAACCCGAGCCTTCCTTATCGTAGCCTCCGTCTGATCAACGCTATTCGTCGGGGGACTGAACCTTGGAACTTTGTTCGGACTCCATCCCTGGGTCGATGCTTGCGGATCAGGACTGACCTTATCTCTACTAGTTCTCTTAACATCCTCCTTATGATTCCTATCTCGATCCATCGAGACACTTTTAGAGGCTACCTCAGAGCCGTTCACAGGAGATCCTGATCGATCAGGGCTCCGCTCCTCCGACAAGGTCGGGGAACGATCGTCCATGTTAGGATCCTCGGCAGGGGCAAGACCAAGATCCATGAACTGCCTCGGAACCATGGGCCGGCCGGTGCTGAGGTTGTCGTGTTTCTTCTCGGTCGGGTCTGGCTTGGGATTGACGTTCTTGGCCTTCTGCTCTTGCATAAGTGTCACAAGATGCATCTGAAGAGAATTGTAATTGCTGGTCACATGGCTCAGCATGCCCCTCAACCTTTCATTCTCCGCGCTCATCTTCTCAACCTCAGCTTGAAGCACTGCCATCTGACAAATGAATGAATCATTAAATTGAAGGAAGAAAGAAAGAAACTAGCCATCGACACAATATAAAACCTTAATCGATCGGCTGTCTGCGCCGAAAAAAGTTAGTATAAGTGCCTATCGAACTTGATATGAACCTATCTAACACGAATAACCCATTAGTAACGATACGAGCTAGCTGGCTTTTAACTAGTTCCTGTAAATTCGTATAGCTACATATATATACACCTCACTCCGGGCTCTTTTCTCTTCGGAGTTAGGAGAGATCCCATCATCCACCGTGGACTGATCGCTGCTCGAATTTACAGTGAGGAGATTCAAACCGGTCTGCGCAACAGGAAATTAATCACAGATCGGATGTTGTGAGTATTATTGCACATAAATAGAAGCCGAGATCACCGGGATTATGTAGTATGGCTTACGTTCACGTTGAGCTCTGGTCGAGAGGGTGATCGGACATCTGACATCTTCTCACGGTCGGGCTGGTGATGGTGGCTGTCGTGGCCGGCACTGATTGCAAAGAAGTCCATCTCGTCGATGACCTTTTTGCCAACGACGACCCCTTTATCCTGGGAGGTCGAGGGGGAGCCAGTGTCTCTGTGGCCGCGGTAGGAGTCGAGGTTAAGGGGGAACTGGTGGCGGCGATGATCCATCGGAGGGAAGAGCTTGCGGCGGGAGCTGGCGGCTGCTAGCTCGATGATGTTAAGTTTGTTGGGGTCCGAAGAAGAAGAAGATGAAGCTGTTAGATCGGGGAAGGAGTTGATGACAGTGGGGTGATGCTGGTGAAGGAATGGGAACTGGAAGGGGTGATCTGAATCGAAGGAGAGTCCTCCTCCTCCTCCTCCTTTCGCCATGGGAGGGAGATGAAGAAATGAAGATATAGTCGTCTCACGGATGGGGGGAGAGAGAGAGAGATAGAGGAGACCAAGTGACTCGGCAAATAAAAGGGGGTTAGACTGTGGAAAAGACAAACGTTGGAACCAACAACCATTTAGAATTGTTAGGGTTTTTGCGTGTTTATCCTTTTTCCAGTATTCTAATTAGTAAAAAGAGGACAGTAATATTTTAGCTAATGTATCCAATCGAACTGAACAACAGTATAAATACTAGTCCGTCATCGTAACACCATCAAAGTTCTTGTACAGCTAATAGAAATCGGGTTGTCCTTACACGCACATTCAAGAGTACACTTCAAACAGAATATTTTGATACGATTTCACCGATAAAAATCGAATATAAAGTAAATATTTTGACACGAGTATAATAAATAATTATCAAACCCGGACCCGATGAATGCACGGTCCATTTTATATATTGGAAGGTGGCCGAATTTTGTTCGACTAATTCTCACATCCTTATAGACGCACCTGCATAACACAATGCATAGGGTAAACAAATGATGAAAGTACAAGTATTTATCTTCAACACCGACCGACCCTTGGAATCGAATGCCAAATCTCTTATATTCAAGCCAATCAATTTAGGGTTGTCCAGCTTGCTTTCATATCCTTCAGCTCAGACTCGAGGTGGGAACTGTACAGGCATGTGAAAAATATGCCAGAATTTTTCAAATATTTAGTCTCCAAAATTTTGTGCGCACTGGACGGGCTACCCATCATCAGTCGACTGCCCACATATCTATATAAATTACATCGCTAATGTAAGCTATATTTCGAGTTATCAAGCAGCAGCCGTGTCGATATTATTTTTGTTCGATGCAATAATATACTTATCACCACACTTGTTGAAGTATATTCATCGGTAAAGAAAGAACTTATATCTCTAAATGAGCCGACTCGACTGATTTCTGGATCGGAAAAAAGAAAAAAAGGAAGAGAGAGAGAAATGGTAAGATCCGAAAACAGATGAGACCTATAAGGTCGACCACAAAATAATATACATACATACATACGTGGTTTGAAAATAATATGAGATATTAAATAAAAATCAAATTTTCATTTTAAGTTTCTTTTTGGGTGTCCTTTTCATTTTAATTTTACATTTTAAATGGACCTTTGTAGTGATCGAATCATTTAATGGTGTTTGAAGAAATTTAATTTTCTGATTTTTTTTTAAAGGATAACGTATCTGGATAAAGTTCATCACCCTTCCTCAAACTTGTCCATAGATTGTCATGTCAATGCCCAGAGAATTGTATTCATATTGGAGAAAGATTTTAAGATAAAAGACAAACATTGCTGCCTGCACATAACTAAATGTCTTTTTTTTTTTTTGGTCGCCAGCCACGGTATCCAAGCAGGCCCCACCAGCGGTGAGATGGCATCTTTCAGCCAACCATACTTGACTAATCCGTTGGTCGCCCCGGGTCGCACGCCTGGCAATGGCGGGTGAGGCTCCCAAGAGGGGTGTCTGCGTACGTGAGGTCTCGAACCTGAGACCTCCTTAAGCGGCACCGAGCTGCTTACCACTCGGCCCAACCCCTCTTGGTATAACTAAATGTCTTTGAACAATAATTGAATTGAACGACAAAATAGAAAATGGGAAATATTGAAGACCGAACGGGACGGGAGGGAGGTCCCCCTTCGACAAGTGGCGGTGGGCCCCATTCATCAGACTACATCTCCTTTCTCTGCAGCTTGCCATTTTCTCTCGTAAATTAATAATTTTATTTAATTTTAGCTGTTACTTTCTCCAGGCGTAGGATGAGATAACGTGTGGCTTAAATCTTAACGCGTGGAGATATTCTGAGCAAATCTGAAATTCGTAAATTTTATTAATAAATACTTATTATATTATTATATATTTTATTAATGTTTTTATTTATTAGTAATAATAATTTTTTAAATATTGTCTAACAAGTCTATTTTTATATTAAACATTCTTTTATTAAATTTCACCGCGCTATCGGTAAACCTAGCCACTCAAAAAATTTCGCTGGCAATCGACCATCTCGATTGGGCAGTGCTCGTGAAAAAGAGAGAGCCGTCGAAGTCAACCGCTTTGATTGAGTGGTCAACCGAGTGGGAGATGGTGGGACCCGCGTTCTAGATCTAGACGCGGTTGATATAGGCACGTAACAGAGGATACTGCCACCAAACCCGGTTCGGGCCGAGAGTGACGTGTTGACGCCGTCCTCTCTCCAGTGTGGACCGAATCATTCGCCCCCTGCGGCTTTCCCACCAACAGGAGCATGCAGAAAACAGAAGTTCCGGACATGAGGGAGTCGCATTCTTTGAACACACGGTCAAAAAGAAAGAAGAAAACGCAGGCATGGAGGAGATGGTAAACTTTTTATATAAATTTTATTAATTTTTTTCATATATATTTATTGAGTTAAAGACATCAGAAGTCCTATATATTTATCGATTCTTATAAGTGAGTTCTAAATATTTTAAAGTGTTAAATCAAATCTTATATGTTATTTACGTTATAACATCGAGTTCTTTCTGCCACCTTCCGTTACCTTAAGCTGATGTGGCGCTGACGTGGCGCTGACGTGGTAGTAATGCACGTCAGCTCAAAATAAATGCCGGCGACTGAAAGGACTCGATGTTATGACGCGAATAGCTATAAGACTTGATTTACCATTTTGAAATATTTACAACTCACTTGCAAGAATCGACAAATATATAGGACTTCCGATATCATTATCTCTATATTTACTTTATTATTCTATTTTGATCCCTTTGAAATCCACCATCTTATTCTCTCCTTTGATTCCTTTTCAAGTTTCGAATATTGATAGATATAAACCGCAAGAAATTCTCTCATGTTTGATTCATATCTAACTAGGGTTTCAATACTCGGTCCATAAAACTCTAAGCGTCATATTAAACGATTCAAACCTTCACGTCAATCTTAATTATTTGAATTTTCTTGGTGTTAAAAGAGGTCTTAAAGCTTAGAAATGAATAAAGGAGAAAAAAATGAAGGGTATTTAAAATATCATTACTGAGAATCGATAATAATATATTAGTTTTTTAAGATGCATGTAAATAATCTAATATATTATAAACTACCTTTAAAACCTCATTATTTAAATTATAAAGTGACAAAAAGCCATTAATAGAATGAGGTTTGCACAAGTCTTATTATGATTTACCAATCTAATATTGACCTGATAGTTCCCGTTCACGAGATCTCAAAATGGATGATCACGGGAATGATCCTCAGGTTGGGAGGGTCGATAGAAATTTTTTCAGAGATCCCAATCCCACTGCAGATTAGTCAGATTAATCTCGATTTGCATTTTAACTGGATTAGACGTATTGCATGGTACAAATAATAAAAAAGTATTATTATGATTTTTTGCAGGAGAAAGAACATGACTAAAACGTGGCTGAGTCAACGGGCGAGACCTTTTTTTTTTTTTTTTCCGGTGGAATACGGGCATAAGCCCGAATTTATTAATCAGCGGAGACTCCTTTTTCTTTGTGTCGCCCGCCTGCAGAATCTAATCAATAAAGCAAAAAATCGTTTCCTTTTTGAAGCCTACTTTGGAAACAGTTTCCCTGCTCATATGATAAAGGAAAAGCCACTCTAGAACATGTTTTTTCCCCCCTTCACACTGCCCGTGTCCATTAAACTCCTTATGGAAAAAGAAGAAAACCTGATCATGATCCAAGTGTTGCACCGGTCAGGACGCATTCCTTCTCGTGAAATGATAGATCACTTAAACAGATCTTTTTTTTTCCTTTAGTATAAGATGTCACTATTAGCACTAATATAAGATCTCTTATATTAACATGTCTTTATACATATTATCCTCTCCTAAATACCCATCCTCGACAACTGATTTCGATCGATGCAAACGATTTTCTTGCATGATTGGGTTAGGACTTAGGAGATGATTGCTTCGAGACGGACTCTTTCTGTCAGACTTGGGTCAGTTCAGATGTAAGTTCAGCTGTCGCATGTTACAGTATCACATTAAATCTTTGCTAATTTTATATGAGATTAGAATCATATCTAATCCAAAGGTTTAAACCGATTCTTGTTGGGGTATTCAACTATCTTATATTCCTAAAATTTTTAATCTATTTTTTTCGTGCAGAATTTCAACTAAGATTAAAAGCCATAGGAAGAAAAGAGGAATACAACGTATCTTAGAAATTTCAATTGTAAGAAGATAATTTAAATATCTTAATTTTAAATCGAGAATGATATTATTGAGTTAAAGATTCTTTCTCCTTTGAAAATAATATACTAATCCGCCCCCAGATTGAAAATCGAGGCGAAAGCCCTAAGGCTAAGGGTATTAAACAATTAGGGTTTCGATCGAGGAACTGAGATTATGATGACACGTATGGCTTGCGACAAATATTAAACAAGTTGGGGGGACAGGTTGAAACTTGAAACCAGAGGTCATTATTATTAAATAAATGGACCGACAAAATGATAGGTGGCAACATTTATTAAATAAAACGAGGCCAAAAATAAACCGTGACTTTGTTAAATAAGAGGAATTTTATTTTATTTTTTAAAAAAATCAACAATAGTTGATGTTATTAATTCTTTGAATCCTTGATTAGCCCATTTGCAGGTATATTTGACCTGATGTATCAGAACTTGATTACGCGCTTAATTCGGAAAACTAAATTTAAAGTTCGGGATTACGTTGCCTTAGAGATTCGTTTTAGACGGAGGATTTGATGATCGGTGGACGGAAAAATTTATAAAAAAGAAAAAGGGACTATGGTTGCATCTTGAGAAGCACGTACACGAGACTGCTATAAATTTTCAATCCACTTGCAGATATATTTGACCCGATGATGATTTTTCAAGATCTGCAAAAGCTAAAAATTACACAATGAAGCTTTACATAATCTAACTACACATTTAATTAAGAAACCCTAAAATTAAAGCTGTTTGTTTATCTGACAGTATATGGGAAGACCAGAGATTCCTTTTAGACGAATTTGGTCGACTCATGAATTGACAAATTGAATTCGTAGCAGATGCGATGTCCAGGTAATGGGATCGGTGTATGGATCAGTAGAGGATCCATTTGAGGCGGTGGGGAATCGGCTTTTAGTGTTTGCAGGAACCACCAGCCTTCGTGGGCTGCATGCGCGGCGGTGTGTGCGAGGGCCTGCAGGTGAAGAGGTGGTGATCTGCCGGACTTCTCGAGACTGTGGTTAGCCAGCCTAGCCCGGTACGAGGGCAGTAAGAAGAAAGATGATACTGGTATTCCCTTATGTGGTCTCCGCATCCGGTATATCAGCCTTTACCGTTAAATTTCCGTGCGAATTGATAATTGTGAAAAAGATTGATTATTTGCATGCTTTTCAGGCCTAGATTTGAACAAGATAATCGAGTTTGACTTGGTTTATATGCTTACTTATGCAATCTTTCCTTGTTGAACATAACAGAGTTGGCATTGTTAAAAGTAGGGTTTATTTTAAGAATGTTGATACTCGTGAGGTATTTTGCGATGTAGATACATATTGAAATATTAACCGGGCCTCAAAGATGAATCCCGACTAAAGACAGAATCTGAATGGAAGAGCAGAACAGTAGGGGCCACGACACAGGATCGCGACACCAATGAAGCCAGTGAAGAAGGATCGCAGCACAGGACCGCGATCCCAGACAGCTCAGCAGCGAACTCTGGAGATTAATTGCCGAATCGAAATCAGTCAACCCAAATATTACACAGAATATTTCTTGGCTGAATTAGAAATATTTGGGGGACAAAAAGATTGCGATTCAACTCAGCCGGGAAAGAGAGAATCTTGCAAGATATGAAGAAGGCTACAATATATTGTAAAGATATTTTCAAATATTCTCCAATCCTTATAAATAGACCAGCAAGCAAGATGACCAAAGGGGAGATCCATCCAACATTCAGTTCCAGAATTCTTTTGCAACTTCAAAGATTAAGAGAAGCTCGTGATCAAAAGGAAAGAAGGGAAGCACTTCAAGACGGCTCGAGGCTCGAGAGATCGGCATCGGCTTACCTAGAGTTTTCTCTTTCCCTTTTCTTTTCTATTGATTCACGATGTATTCCAACTTCTTCTTCGTAGTTGTTTTCAATTCCATCATGAACTAATTCCCTATTTCCTAGGGCGAGCAATGGAACTCTTTTCTATTTTCTAAGTTCTTCCCTTTCTCTTATATGTGATTAATTACATCCGTGTTACTTATACTATTCTCGAATTTAATGCTTTCTGATTGACTGGCCACCAATTAGATCGAATAGGAGAGATTGATGAACTCGAGAGAGGGAGTCGAAATCACGCCGGAGATAGTATAACTTAGGATAATTCACGCCGAGAGGTCGGGATTATTTGTGAGAAGCATCGAAAGATTAGCCGATCACCCTAGGTATCCAAATTAGGGTTCGAACTCAATGGGTTTCTTAATATTAATTGCCTAGAGATAGAGTGATTAGTATCGTCCTAGAAACACGTTCTTGTTAAACCGAGAGGTAGGCAAGAAGACATAAAACCCTAGGATAGTAACACCGTAGTCAATTGCATATAGAGATCGGGATTGGATTTAGGAGTAGAATTGAGGGAAGTTGTGAGCCCTAGGTTCATTAAACTGATTGAATTTCTTCTAATTGCTTTCGATTTACCTTTCTTGCTTTCATTAAATTCTTATCCAATTTCGAATTGCCTAGCTTGGCTTGATTGTTTGGTTTATTGCTTAGTTTAATTGACTTAGATCCTCGTGGGAACGATCTCGATATTCATCACTTTATTACTTGCGCGATACGTATACTTGCGTGCCTTTTTGGTTATCTATTTTCATCGCAACACGAATCCCGTTAGTGGAAATTCTTACCATTTGCACAGGGAGAGAGCGTCTTGTACGTAACAGTATATCACATGACAATACTGATTTTTGATATTACGAGCTAAACAAATCAAGTCATTGTTAGGTTTTTCTCTCTTTTAGGATTATTTTTCTTTTATAGGATATAATTTTTTCATTTTAGTTTCCATTAAAATTATCTCAAAAATAACTAAATCCTATTGGCTCGCGATACCACGTGAACATTGTCACGTGCTATACTGTTAAACACAAGACTCTCTCGTAATGGGTATATCACGTAATAATGCTGACGTAGTGTCACGAGCCAATATGATTTAGCTAGTTTTGAAATATTTTTAATAAAACTTAAAATGAAATAATAAACCCTAAAAAGTGAATTAATTTAATTAGTTCATGATATCATATCAGCGCTATTAGTAATATACAACTCATCACATAGAAGAATTTCTCCGTCACAGGAAATTTCTCCGGCACAGGAAATTTCTCACGGAAACTCTTATCATAAGATAATTTCAACGGAAATCTCAGGGGATATTTCCGTCTGCTTTTTTGGACGGCAATTCACTTCAAACTTGTAGTTCGGGCTTTTTGTCTGTCTTTCTAAACGCAACAATTTAAGACCTCGTGGAATCTTCGATCAATATTCACACAAGGGCGAATCAGGAAAACCACGAATTTTTTCGAGAAATATTGACCGCACGTACATGTCTGATTGTGAATGACCTAATGATAAATGAGATTTGCTATCGTTCTCTCGTTCTCTGCACATATGAGAATGACATTGTTAATTCTGGGACGTGCCTGTGAGCGACCAGCGACCATAAATATGAGAGAGAATGAATGAAAGACTTGGTGGCCACACCAGCAGCGAGGTAAGTTGATTGACTCCGTAGCCTACCAGCTTTTATAGACCCAATACATACGCACGATTTAAATCGAATGGAACAAGTGAATTTTTTATCTTAAGGCTCGAAACGAAGAAGAAATATCAAACATCATAGTCGACATCGTGAGCCTGAAGATCTCCGCTCTTCCTCGACTAGAACAAAGGCTTCGTAATTCAAAGGTAGCATTTTTGTTAGGTCCTTCTGGTATATAAGATAGCTTTTGTCTTTTAAAGCCTATCACTTGTACAGAAGTTGATTACAGTTGAATGAAATTGCACAACATTTAAAAAAAAAGAGTATAATTCGGTGCGCAGCTCCCAGAGATTCGATCGGCGCAATTAGTATCACAGTCTATTTGAGTTCAAAAGATATTCGATTCGACTCTTATCATGTGAAGTTTTCACCTAAAAAATAAAACATTAAGTTCGAGAAAAAGGACTTAGGTTGCTCTCACTCTGTGACGTAAGGGTCATGGGTTCGATCTCGCTCATAAGACTTCTCGTACCTTTTATCTCACTCTTCATTCCACCATTTTTATATCCATGTGCCTCTTATATATACTGAAATTGAAGGTGAAGTTCATACACCTATAACTTGAACTTGTATAGATGCATCTATCCAGCTTATTCATGTATAGAAATAATTCAATGGACATCATCAGTATATTTCAGCTTCTGAACTGAACACCACAGTCGAAAACGCTGGTCTTGTTTCTTGACAGATTAGATTTAATCAATCATGACAACGAAGGCATTACGACAAGAATCACACGGTCCAAATTTCCGCGACTTTTGAGGATGAACATGGCTTGTCCCATCCCAATTCATATGTCCTTGGAACCTGACAATCTTCGTTTCCTCACAGGTTGAGCACAGAGAAAGAGGGATTAATATAGTGGTATAGTCCACAAAGGATGCTAGCTTCAGTTCCATCTCTCTAGATTCAGTGGCCCCTTGAAGTCCCGGCCCATACATCGACAACTTCAGGGAGCTAAGGTGGTTTGTCCACATGGTAACCTTCAATTCCCCGAAGATAGGCAGAGAGGAGGATGTTCTGTTTGAGATGCAGCTGCGTAAGAACTATGGCCGGAGGGCTGTGGACATAACCATCCTCTTGCTGATGGTCTCCCTGCTGTCGTACCGGCTAATCTCCCTCCGGTCGAGCCACGGTGGCGGTGGCGGTGGCAGCGGCAGCGGCTTGGACGCCATGGCGTGGCAGTTGGCTATGGGGTGCGAGGCATGGTTCACCTTCGTATGGGTCATCGTCCTCAACACCAAGTGGAACCTCCTCCATTACCTCACCTTCCCTCAACGACTCCTCCAACGGTAATTAACTACCAACCCATTAATTAAACTACTCATGCCTTCTCCTCATTGTCATGTCAGTATATGTTCAAGGCATGGTCGTGCGTTTAGGGAGGAGGAGCTGCCAGCGCTGGATATGTTCGTGACGACGGCGGACCCAGAGCTCGAGCCGCCGATAATAACGGTGAACACCGTGCTGTCGCTGATGGCGGTGGACTACCCGGGGGCGGCACACAAGCTGGCTTGCTATGTCTCCGACGACGCCTGCTCCCCTCTCACCTTTTTCGCCCTTTCTGAAGCTGCCATGTTTGCTCAGCTATGGGTCCCCTTCTGCCGGAAGTACAACATCCAAGTCAGAGCTCCGTTCCGGTATTTCTCCTCCACGGCGGAGCTGGAGCGGCCATCATCTGGTGGCGGCTCTAACTCGCCGGAGTTCCGACAGGAGTGGAAGAATATGAAGGTGTGAGCGAGAAATCAAACAAAGAAATTCATGGAACTTCCTTATATAATGCATTACAACAACCTGCTCAAATTCATGATTTGTGTTTTAGAATGAGTACGAGAAGCTGAGCAAGAAGATCGAAGAGGCGAGCATGCATCAAACCCGGTACGAGTTTCCATTGGATTTTGCAAATATAAAGCGCGGGGATCATCGTCCAATAATCAAGGTGAATTAATCAATCTAAAGCCCACTGAAATTCCATTAATTCACATTGCACTTCCTAGTGATCTGAGAAGAGGAAGAACTAACTCTTTTCGGTTTCATGTCGAAGATCATTTGGGAAAACAAGGAAGGAAAATCCGATGGGTTGCCTCATCTGATATACATATCGAGAGAAAAAAGACCCGAACACCATCACCACTACAAGGCCGGTGCGATGAATGCCCTGGTAGGTTAATTAGTCACATGTTACTTCTTCCTCTATTGGATTGGTCCGGGAGCTCGGTCCAGAAGTATAACCTTGGAGGAACCATTTCTCTTTTCCTGGTTCATTTTACGAGCAGATAAGAGTTTCGGGTGTGATGACGAATGCACCGGTGATGCTGAATGTCGACTGTGACATGTACGTGAACAATCCCCAAATCGTGCTGCACGCGCTGTGCATTTTGCTCGGGCCGGAGTCCCGAAGCCACACTGCATATGTCCAGTGCCCTCAGAAGTTCTACGATGGCTTAAAGGACGATCCTTTCGGGAACCAGTTCGTCGTCCCATATGAAGTAAACTCTGGGACCGGCTCTGTTGACAAGTTACTTCTTTTTATGAGGGTAAATGTGATTTCTTTTTCTAAGTTTCTTCTGTTTTTGCTAGTCCATAGTGAGGGGAATGGCGTCAGCGCAAGGGCCGTCATATATGGGAACTGGATGCTTCCATCGCCGGAAGGTAATCTACGGGTCTTGGCCAGAAAACATCGACACAAATAAGAACATTGTTCAAGAGTCCTTGGAAGAATTCGGAAGCTCGAAAGAGCTATTGGAATCGGTTGCCCATGTTTTAAAAGGAGAATCCAGCACAACGAACGGCATGTTAAGCTCCCTCGACGCAGCGCATCAGGTTGCAAGCTGTAACTACGAGTATGGCACCGTGTGGGGTAAAAAGGTAACTAACAAGCTTGAAATTATCGAACTCAGTTTCGACAAGGTCCATCGATCGTACATTGCATAGATCACATCACTTCTGCCCGTTTAATTAATAGGCCGGGCTGATCTACGGGTCCACAGCGGAAGACATGGTCACGGGGCTGACAATACACGCCAAGGGGTGGAGATCCGCCTTCTGCTCACCTGACCCGCCTGGCTTCTTGGGCTGTGTGCCCACCGGAGGCCCAGCATCGTTGGCCCAGATGAAGAGGTGGTCCATCGGGCTCCTCGAGATTCTTGTCAGCAGGGAGTCGAGCCCCATAAGGGCCACTCTCTTTGGCAAGCTCCGGTTAAGACAGTGCCTGGGGTACCTGTGGTTCCTCATATGGAACATCAGATCTGTTCCAGAACTCATCTATGCCCTCCTCCCAGTTTATTGCATCATCAACAACTCCCACTTCCTGCCCAAGGTAAAGTCACAATCTTCAAGTTTGATCTCTCTAGCTAGTTTAAGCCCAGCAGAACCAGAAAGTATTCTTGGTCTGTTTTGACAATGTAAGTACCGCAGGTCCAAGAACCGGCTATATTGATCCCAACAGCCATATTCGCCATATACAACACATACACGCTCTTGGAGTACTTCAGATGTGGTTTGTCAGCTCGCGCATGGTGGAACAATCAGCGAATGCTCAGAATTAACTCGGCTTCTGCCTGGCTGTTCGGCTCCCTGAGTGTCCTGCTCAAGCTCCTGGGGATCTCCGAGACCGTGTTCAACATCACACGGAAGGACCAGTCCACTTCTGGTGATGAGCCTGACAGTGAACTGGGAAGGTTCACCTTTGATGAGAGCCCGATTTTTATACCGGGAACCAGTCTACTGTTAATCCAGTTAGCAGCCTTGGCCATGCTGCTGCTGGGCTTGCAGCCCCCACCTAGTGATGGCAGCGGCTCGGGACTTGCAGAGGTTGTGTGCGCTCTGTGGGTGGTGCTCTCCTTCTGGCCGTTCTTGAGAGGGCTGCTGGGAAAGGGGAAGTATGGGATTCCTCTGAAAACCATCTACCGGTCAGCTGCCTTGGCTGCCGCCTTTGTGATGTTCTGCAGATTCACTTCTACCATGTAGTAGCAGTAAGGCCGCGGAGGAGGGGTTCAAGGCATTCAAGAAACTCGGAACTTGTTTGTATTAAACTCTATCCTACTCCAAGCAGTTGCCCGCCTTTTCATTCAAATGCTTACGCAGACTGGCTTTTGTATTTAGTGATTCTAAATTTGCAGTACAATCAGACATCCTATACTGCCTGTGGCAATTGAAATGTATAAGGGATAAGAGGGGCCTTTCTAATTTCATCCTAAATACGTTAATGTACACAGTACAGGAGTCCTCGGAAGAGGAAGAAACCGACGCAAAAGATTCACAGCAATGCCTCAGGACCATCTCGGAAGGAATAAGAATGAAAGAGACAGTACGATACAGATGGCTGAAACAACTGGAGCCTAAGAGGAACATCAGTTTAACAGATACTGAAGGACAAAAACTTTATCAGGATCGATCCTTAGAAACACTGGATCATTGAGGGATTGAGAGATTACTGTCGAGCATGAAGTAGAGGTCATGCGTCTGAGACATTATTGTCTCCAGATCAGTCTATGAACGTGTTGTGTTGGCTTCGGCAGCATCCTCACCTTGGGCAACTTCAGCTTTGTTCCCATCATTTTCGCCCATATTGAAGGTCCTGAACGAGCAGAAAAATTATCCATAATAAAGTTCTCAAAATTACGTTCCAAGTACGGAAACAAAATCATTCTGGTGAGATTGCTAGTATTAAGTCCTGAACCTGTTCAGTGTAGAAGCTTCAGACTGCACTTGATTCTTTTGATCAATTTGACCGTTCACCGCTCCTGAGAAGAGATCAGGTTGGTGAAAAGCACCGAAATCAATCTCTTGGGCATTGCCTGCTGCACTGAATAAATTTGTCTTAGTAGATTCTTCCCGGGAAGAAGTATCTGGATGATCTTTCTTCCCTGTTGAACTTCTGAAATCATCCCAGGCATCAAAAGAATCATCATTTTCCTCAACAATTACACTTTGATTCAAAGTTTTGCTGCCACTTTGCCACTGATCATCTTGAAATCAATAATCGGCATTAACAGAAGAACTGTTGGTTGGATCTGTGAAGCTGCTGGTTAGATTTTATTTTTTTTATTTTAGATTTTATTAAAAATATCTCAAAAATAACTAAATCCTATTGGCTCGTGAGACCACATGAGCATTTCCACGTGGTATACCGTTACACACAAGATTATCTCGTAATGGATATACCACGTGGCAATGCTGAATTAGTATCACGATCCAATATATTTTAGTTATTTTTGAGATATTTTTAATAAAATTTAAAATAAAAAAAATGAATCCTAAAAAAATAATCTTAAAAATGATTTAATTTAATTGACTCGTGATAGCACGTCATCACTATCACGTGGTGTACCACCCGTTATGTGCAAAACTTTCTCTTGCACAGGACATTTCTCACGGAAACTCTTATCATAAGACATTTTCAACGGAAGCCCCAGGGGACATATTTCCGTCGGCTTTTTTGGACGGAAATTCACTTCGGTCTCGTGGATCGGGCTTTTTTTCTCTCATCTAAAAGCAACAATTTAGGACCTCGTGGAAGCTTCGATCAATATTCACACAAGGGCGAATCAGGAAAACCACGAATTTTTTCGGGAAATATTGACCGCACATACATGTGTGATTGTGAGAGACCTACTGATAGATGGGATTTCCTATCGTTCTCTCGTTCTCCGCATGTATGACTGATGGGTATGGGTCATAAGCCCACACCCCCGCCAAAGGCCGGCCTGCTGAGACCCAAGGAGAAGTTCATTGTATGCTGCAACGCCTATATCCGACGACTTACCCATACCGTGACAGTTGACCCGTACCTCTTATGCCACGCATACCCTTGAGATTACATATAGCGTGATTTATGCTTGATTTGTGATTAATTTATATCATCTCTTACCCGTATATAAGAGTTTCATGTAATCACAATGAAGGACACTGAAAAATTATCCCCGATTTCACCCGTTCATTGTCTTTCTCATATTACGAACCCAACAATCACAATGACTATTAATTCTAGGATGTGCCTGTGAGCAACCAGGAGAGGTTTTTCCATCCAAAATGACCATAACTATGAGAATGAATTCGGTGCGCAGCTTGTAAAGACTCGATCGACGTAGTTAGTATCACCGTCTATTCGAGTTCAAAAGATGCGCGATTCAACTCTTATCATGTGAAGTTTTCACCTAAAATATAAAAGGTTAAGTTCGAGAAGGAAGATGTATGCTGCTTTCGTTATGTAACATGGAAATTGTTGGTTTGATTTCACCAGTGAGACTTCTCATATCTTTTTTATCTCATTTTCATTCTACTATTTATAAATTTATGTGTTTTTTATATGCACCAAAAGGAAAGGTTAAGTTCATACATCTAGAACTTGAACTTGTATAGATGACGCTATCCAGCTCATTCATGTGTAGAATATCAATAGATTATCATCAGTATAGATATGTTTGTGCATATATATATATATATATATATCAGCTTCGAAACTGACTGCTACAGTTGAAAATGTAGCATTCAATCAATCAATCAATCATGAAGATGACGGCATTACGACCGGAATCACACGGTCCAAATTTCCGCGACTTTTGAGGGTGGACGTGGTGGGTCCTATCCCACTTCAGATCTCCTCTGAACCTGACAATGTTGCTTTCCTCACAGGTCGGCGCTAATAGTACGACGAACCCTACGCCACACAGAACAAACAACAAATGGACGAGCTCTCTGGATTAAAAATGGATTAGGCCAAGCAGGCCTCTAGAGTTTCGCATTTGATTTAAGACTAAAATGTCTAAAACTCGATTCTTACATCTGATTTTTAAACCAAAAAAAAAATCATATATTCAAAGCAAAAAGCACTAAGCATCCAAACTAGTGAAGAAGGGCATTGTTCATGGAATAGATTTTGCACTCACATTTGTCAGAGCGCTTCGCATACTACTTTATTATCTCGTTCTTCTATTTCTTTTGAGCACCCTTTCTATAAACCAAAAAAAAAAAAAAAAGAGGTCGAGGGCTTAGGGTAACAGCATCAATCATGACCCTTAACCAAAAGGTTCTAACTTCAATTCCATCTCTATAGATTCTATGGCCTCTTGAAGTCCCAGCCCATACATCCACAACTTCAGGGAGCTAAGTTGTTTTGTCCACATGGCAACCTTCGGCTCCCCAAAGATGGGCAAAGAGGATGATGCTCTGTTTGAGATGCAGCTGCGTAAGAACTATGCCCGGAGGGCTGTGCACATAACCATCCTCTTGCTGATGGTCTCCCTGCTGTCGTACCGGCTAGTCTGCCTCCGGTCGAGCCTCGGTGGCGGCGGCAGCGGTTTGGACGCCACGGCGTGGCAGTTGGCTATGGGGTGCGAGGCATGGTTCACCTTCGTATGGGTCCTCGTCCTCAACACCAAGTGGAACCTCCTCCATTACCTCACCTTCCCTCAACGACTCCTCCCACGGTAAATAACTACCAACCCATTAATTATACTACTCGTGTCTTCTCCTCGTTTTCATGTCTGTATATGTTCATGGCATGGTCGTGCGTTTAGGGAGGAGGACCTGCCGGCGCTGGACATGTTCGTGACGACAGCGGACCCAGAGTTCGAGCCGCCGATAATAACGGTGAACACCGTGCTGTCGCTGATGGCGGTGGACTACCCGGGGGCGGCACACAAGCTGGCTTGCTATGTCTCCGACGACGCCTGCTCCCCTCTCACCTTTTTCGCCCTTTCTGAAGCTGCCAGGTTTGCTCAGCTATGGGTCCCCTTCTGCCGGAAGTACAACGTCCAAGTCAGAGCTCCGTTCCGGTATTTCTCCTCCACGGCGGAGCTGGAGCGGCCATCATCTGGTGGCGGCTCTAACTCGCCGGAGTTCCGACAGGAGTGGAAGATTATGAAGGTGTGAGCGAGAAATCAAACAAAGAAATTCATGGAACTTTCTTATATAGTGCGTTACAACAACCTGCTCAGATTCATGATTTGTATTTTAGAATGAGTACGAGAAGCTGAGCAAGAAGATCGAAGAGGCGAGCATGCATCAAAGCCGGTACGAGTTTCCATTGGATTTCGCAAATATAAAGCGCGGGGATCATCCTTCAATAATCAAGGTGAATTAATCAATCTAAAGCCCACTGAAATTCCCTTAATTCACATTGCACTTCCTAGTGATCTGAGAAGAGGAAGAACTAACTCTTTTTGGTTTCGTGTTGAAGATCATTTGGGAAAACAAGGAAGGTAAATCCGATGGGTTGCCTCATCTGATATACATATCGAGAGAAAAAAGACCCGAACATCATCACCACTACAAGGCCGGTGCGATGAATGCCCTGGTAGGTTAATTAGTCACATGTTACTTCTTCCTCTATTGGATTGGTCCGGGAGCTCGGTCCAGAAGTATAACCTTGGAGGAACCATTTCTCGTTTCCTCATTCATTTTACGAGCAGATAAGAGTTTCGGGTGTGATGACGAATGCACCGGTGATGCTGAACGTCGACTGTGACATGTACGTGAACAATCCCCAAATCGTGCTGCACGCACTGTGCATTCTGCTCTATCCCGAGTCCCGAAGCCACACTGCATACGTCCAATGCCCTCAGAAGTTCTATGATGGCTTAAAGGACGATCCTTTCGGGAACCAGTTCGTCGTCCTACAAGAAGTAAACACTGGAATCCGCTCTGCCGATAAGTTACTTATTCTTATGGGGTAAATGTGATTTCTTTTTCTAAGTTTCTTCTGTTTTTGCTAGTTCATAGTGAGGGGACTGGCGTCAGTGCAAGGGCCGTCATATATGGGAACTGGATGCTTCCATCGCCGGAAGGTGATCTACGGGTCTTGGCCAGAAAACATCAACACAAATAAGAACATTGTTCAAGAGTCCTTGGAAGAATTCGGAAGCTCGAAAGAGCTATTGGAATCGGTTGCCCATGTTTTAAAAGGAGAATCCAGTACAGCGAACGATATGTTAAGCTCCCTCGACGCAGCGCATCAGGTTGCAAGCTGTAACTACGAGTATGGCACTGTGTGGGGTAAAAAGGTAAATAACAACCTTGAAATTATCGAACTCAGTTTCGACAAGGTCCATCGATTGTACATTGCATAGATCACATCACCTCTGCCTGTTTAATAGGCCGGGCAGATCTACGGGTCCACAACGGAAGACATGGTCACGGGGCTAATGATACATGCCAAGGGGTGGAGGTCCGCCTTCTGCTCACCGGACCCGCCTGGTTTCTTGGGCTGTGCGCCAACTGAAGGCCCCGCATCGTTGGCCCAGATGAAGAGGTGGTCCACTGGGTTCCTCGAGATTCTGGTGAGCAGGGAGTCGAGCCCCATAAGGGCCACTCTCTTCGGCAAGCTCCGGTTTAGACAGTGCCTGGCGTACATGGGGATCATCACATGGAACATCAGATCTGTTCCTGAACTCATCTATGCCCTGCTCCCAGCTTATTGCATCATCAACAACTCCCACCTACTGCCCAAGGTAAAGTCACAATCTTCAAATTCAACCTTTCTAGTTAGTTCAAGCCCAAAAGAACCAGAAGTATTCTTGGTCTGTTTTGACAATGTAAGTACCGCAGGTCCAAGAACCGGCTATATTGATCCCAACAGCCATATTCGCCATATACAACACCTACACGCTCTCGGAGTACTTCAGGTGTGGTTTATCAGCTCGCACATGGTGGAACAATCAGCGAATGCTCAGAATTAACTCAGCTTCTGCCTGGCTGTTTGGCCTCCTGAGTGTCCTGCTCAAGCTCCTGGGGATCTCCGAGACCGTGTTCAAGATCACACGGAAGGACCAGTCCACTTCTGGTGATGAGCCTGACAGTGAACTGGGAAGGTTCACCTTTGATGAGAGCCCGATTTTTATACCGGGAACCAGTCTACTGTTAATCCAGTTAGCAGCCTTGGCCATGCTGTTGCTGGGGCTGCAGCCGCCACCTAGTGATGGCAGCGGCTCGGGACTTGCAGAGGTTGTGTGCGCTCTGTGGGTGGTGCTCTCCTTCTGGCCGTTCTTGAGAGGGCTGGTGGGAAAGGGGAAGTATGGGATTCCTCTGAAAACCATCTACCGGTCAGCTGCCTTGGCTGCCACCTTTGTGATGTTCTGCAGATTCACTTCTACCACATAGTAGCAGTAAGGCCGTGGAGGAGGGGTTCAAGGGATTCAAGATGCTCGGAACTTGTTTGTATTAAACTCTATCCTACTCCAAGCAGTTGTCCACCTTTTCATTCAAATGCTTACTCAGACTGGCTTTTGTATTTAGTGATTCTAAATTTGCAGTACAATCAGACATCCTATACTGTGGTAATTGAAATGTATAAGGGATAAGAGGGGGCTTTCTAATTTCATCCTAAATATGTTAATGTACACAGTACAGGAGTCCTCGCAAGAAGAATAAACTGACGCAAAAGAATCACAACAATGCCTCAGGACCATCTCGGAAGGAATAAGAATGAAAGAGACAGTATGATACAGATGGCTAAAACAACTGGAACCTAAGAGGAACATCAGTTTAACAGCTATTTAAGGACAAAAACTTGATCAGGATCGATCCTTTGAAACACTGGATCATTGAGGGATTGAGAGATTACTGTCCAGCATGAAGGAGAGGTCATGCATCTGAGACATTATTGTCTCCAGATCAGTCTTTGAACATGTTGTGTTGGCTTCGGTGGCATCCTCACCTTGGGCAACTTCAGCTTTGTTCCCATCATTTTCGCCCATATTGAAGGTCCTGAACGAGCAGAAAAATTATCCATGATAATGTTCTGAAAATGAGGTTCCAATTGTGGAAACAAAATCATTCTGGTGAGATCACTCGTATTAAGTCCTGAACCTGTTCAGTGTAGAAGCTTCGGACTGCACTTGATTCTTTTGATCAATTTGACTGTTCAACGCTCCTGAGAAGAGAACAGGTTGGTGAAAAGCACCGAAATCAGTCTCTTGTGCATTGCCTGCTGCACTGAAAAAATTTATCTCAGTAGGTTCTTCCTGGGAAGAAGTATTTGGATGATCTTTCTTCCTTGTTGAGCTTCTGAAATCATCCCAGGCATCAAAAGAATCATCATTTTCCTCAACAATTACACTTTGATTCAAAGTTTTGTTGCCACTTTGCCACTGATCATCTTGAAACCAATAATCGGCATTAACAAAAAGACTATTGGTTGGATCTGTGAAGCTGCTGGTTAGACTGCACGTATTCTTGGGTTATCTGGAAACCAGTCATTTGCATTTGTGTAAGACAGTATAGTATTGCCTAAATAAGTATTTCCCGATCAAAAACTTTGTCCATGTGCACGGAAATATCAGTTTGATAGCCTGGAAAGGGGTCTAATGATCTGAAATTTTGGCCCGCAACCCCAGAACCAGCAGACTGAAGCTCTGCTGCCCTAGAGGATTTACTGCTGTCACTCTCATGTTCCTTGGACTTCAGAGGAGTTATGGAAGGCTCAGCATTCTCAAATAAACTGATATCTTCTTGGCCAGCAATGCTTTCATTTGCACTATTTGAATTTTCTGACAACAAGAGCTCTTCGGACGCGTGTTGGACAACTTCCTCCTTCCTGTCACTAAAATAATTGTCCAGGTCAACTCCAGAAAGATTTAAAGCACTTTTGGCCTGTGGAGGTGCATCAGTAGCAGTATTTTCAGGCTTTTCAACCTTAGGGTGCCATGGAATTTCCAAGTTTAGGAGATCAGATGGCAGAATTTCATTTCTGGGTGCGCGCTGCCCTCTGTGCACATCACTTTCTTCAGAAATCAGCTCGACTACCTCCTGAAAAGCAAACATGTTAGCTTGTGAATATTAATGTCACTGTAAGTACTCTGCATATCAAATACTCCATGTGATCCAAATGTGAAGTTAACACTTCGGAAGCTTCCTGCTTTGTCACTTGGCATGGAAGGACCAACGAAAGTATCACTTTTGATTTAAGACTAAAATATCTAAAATTGATTCTTACATGTCCCTTTATTGCTTTCTTTCCCTCTCATCTTTAACAACAGAAAAAAAATCCATATATTCAGAGCAAAAAGGACTAAGCACCCAACTAGTGAAGAAGAGGGCTTGCAATGGCATTGCTCATGGAATAGATCTTGCAAGCACACTTTATATAAATAGAAAAAGAAAAGAATAGAGAAGGAGCGGATTGGTGCAGCGTATCGTCCACGACCCATGACCAAAAGGCCTTTCTTCTAGGGAAAATGACACGGGAAATTTTATATATTTATCATTTTTTACAATTAAGTCCTATAAATTTGAAAATGACTAATTTAGTCATATCATATCAAAACTACGGATTGGGTTTAATGAAATACGCTATCAATTCCGTTACACTTTTAATCCGAATTGTTAATGCTCTATTAACGGAACTATGAAATTCATGATATCAAAACAGTAAAGTTTTGCACTTAAAGTTTAACGGAATTAATCTTATAGAATTAATTAATTATTTTTAAATTTATATGACTCAATTATAAAAAATAATAAATATATTGGACTTATGTCATAATTATCTCCTTTCTTCCCTCTTTACAGATTCTATGGCCACTTGAAGTCCCGGCCCATACATCCACAACTTCAGGGAGCTAAGTTGTTTTGTCCAGATGGCAACCTTCGGCTCCCCAGAGATGGGCAGAGAGGATGATGTTCTGTTTGAGATGCAGCTGCGTAAGAACTACGCCCGGAGGGCTGTGGACATAACCATCCTCTTGCTGATGGTCTCCCTGCTGTCGTACCGGCTAGTCTGCCTCCGGTCAAGCCACGGTGGAGGCGGCAGCGGCCGCAGTAGTTTGGACGCGATGGCGTGGGAGTTGGCGATGGGGTGCGAGGCATGGTTCGCCTTCGTATGGGTCGTCGTCCTCAACACCAAGTGGAACCTCCTCCGTTGCCTCACCTTCCCTCAACGACTCCTCCAACGGTAATCAACTACCAACCCATTAATTAAACTGCTCACGTTTTCTCCTCACTGTCATGTCTGTATATGTTCTTGGCATGGTCGTGCGTTTAGGGAGGAGGAGCTGCCGGCGCTGGACATGTTCGTGACGACAGCAGACCCAGAGCTTGAGCCGCCGATAATAACGGTGAACACAGTGCTGTCGCTGATGGCGGTGGACTACCCGGGGGCGGCACACAAGCTGGCTTGCTATGTCTCCGACGACGCCTGCTCCCCTCTCACCTTTTTTGCCCTTTCTGAAGCTGCCAGGTTTGCTCAGCTATGGGTCCCCTTCTGCCGGAAGTACAACATCCAAGTCAGAGCCCCGTTCCGGTATTTCTCCTGCACAGCCGAGCCGGAGCGGCCCTCATCTGGTGGAGGCTCTAACTCGCCGGATTTCCGACAGGAGTGGAAGAATATGAAAGTGAGAAAGAGAAATCAACAAAGAAATTCATGAAACTTCCTTATTTAATGCGTTACAACAACATGCTCAAATTCATGACTTGTATTCTAGAACGAGTACAAGAAGCTGCGCAAGAAGATCGAAGACGCGAGCAAGCACCAAATCCAGTACGAGCTTCCACTGGATTTCACGGATATAAAGCGCGAGGATCATCCTCCAATAATCAAGGTGAATCAATCAGTCTAAAGACCACTGCAATTCCCTCAATCGGAGAAGAGGAAGAACTAACTCATTCCACCATGTACATTGTCTCTCTCTCTCTCTCTCTCTCTCTCTCTCTTTTCTTCTGGTTTCGTGTCGAAGATCATTTGGGAAAACAAGGAAGGTAAATCCGATGGGTTGCCTCATCTGATATACATATCGAGAGAGAAAAGACCCGAACATCATCATCACTACAAGGCCGGTGCGATGAATGCCCTGGTAGGTTAATTAGTTACATGTTACTTCTTTCTCTATTGGAACGGTCCGGGAGCTCGGTCCGGGAGTATAACCTTGGAGGAACCATTTCTCTTTTCCTGGTTCATTTTACGAGCAGATAAGAGTTTCGGGTGTGATGACGAATGCACCGGTGATGCTGAACGTCGACTGTGACATGTACGTGAACAATCCCCAAATCGTGCTGCACGCGCTGTGCATTCTGCTCGGCCTGGAGTCCCGAAGCCACACTGCATATGTCCAGTGCCCTCAGAAGTTCTATGATGGCTTAAAGGACGATCCTTTCGGGAACCAGTTCGTCGTCCCATATGAAGTAAACTCTGGGACCTGCTCTGTTGACAAGTTCTTCTTATGGGGGTAAATGTGATTTCTTTTTCTAATCTTCTTCTGTTTTTGCTAGTTCATGGTGAGGGGAACGGCGTCAATTCAAGGGCCGTTATATGTGGGAACCGGATGCTTCCATCGCCGGAAGGTGATCTATGGGTCTTGGCCGGAAAATGTTGACACGAATAAGAAGAATCACCGATCATCGTCAAACGGTATATGTCACGATCCAACAACTACTATATCAAGAGATGTAAGAGTTTATATAGTTGATTCCCGAAGAAATAATTCAGATTATCACTTTTTCCCTCTAACTGTCAGGGAGATCGATTGTGGGAGAGTCATTGGAAGAATTTGGAAGCTCGAAAAAGCTATTGGAATCGGTTGCTCGTGTTCTAAAGGGAGAATCTGGTACAGGGGATGATATGTCAAGCTCCCTCGATGCAGCGCATCAGGTTGCAAGCTGTAACTACGAGTACAGCACCGCGTGGGGTAAAAAGGTAAATAACAGGCTTGCGATTATTCAACTCAATTTCGACAAGGTACATCAATCGCACATTACATAGATCACATCATCTCTGCCCATTTAGTAGGCTGGGTTGATCTACGGGTCCACAACGGAAGACATTGTCACGGGGCTGACGATACACGCCAAGGGGTGGAGGTCCGCCTTCTGCTCACCCGACCCACCTGGCTTCTTGGGCTGTGAGACGACTGGAGGCCCCGCATCGTTGACCCAGATGAAGAGGTGGTCCACCGGGCTCCTCGAGATTCTGGTCAGCAGGGAGTCGAGCCCCATAAAGGCCACTCTCTTCGGCAAGCTCCGGTTTAGACAGTGCCTGGCGTACATGTGGATGCTCACTTGGAACATCAGATCTGTTCCTGAACTCATCTATGCCCTCCTCCCAGCTTATTGCATCATCAACAACTCCCACTTCCTGCCCAAGGTAAAGTCACAATCTTCAAATCCAATCTCTCTAGCTAGTTCAAGCCCAGAAGAACCAGAAGCATTCTTAGTCTGTTTTGATAATGTAAGTACCGCAGGTCCAAGAACCGGCTATATTGATACCGGCAGCAATATTCGCAATATACAACACCTACACGCTCTCGGAGTACTTCAGGTGCGGTTTGTCAG
Source organism: Lagerstroemia speciosa (assembly GCA_037672795.1). Taxonomy (NCBI): domain Eukaryota; kingdom Viridiplantae; phylum Streptophyta; class Magnoliopsida; order Myrtales; family Lythraceae; genus Lagerstroemia; species Lagerstroemia speciosa. The sequence continues at coordinate 7,035,416 of CM075288.1, forward strand.
CTCGTGCATGGTGGAACAACCAGCGAATGCTCAGAATTAACTCAGCTTCTGCCTGGCTGTTCGGCTCCCTGAGCGTCCTGCTCAAGCTCCTGGGGATCTCTGAGACCATGTTCGAGATCACACGAAAGGACCAGTCCACATCCGGCGATGAGCCTGACCGTGAACTGGGAAGGTTCACCTTTGATGAGAGCCCGATCTTTGTACCAGGAACCACCCTACTGCTAGTCCAGTTAGCAGCCTTGGCCATGCTATTGCTGGGTCTGCAGCCGCCACCTAGTGATGTCAGTGGCTCAGGACTTGCAGAGGTTGCGTGTGCTGCGTGGGTGGTGCTCTCCTTCTGGCCGTTCTTGAGAGGGCTGCTGGGAAAGGGAAAGTATGGGATTCCTCTGAAAACCATCTACCGGTCAGCTGCCTTGGCTGCCGCCTTTGTGATGTTCTGCAGATTCGCTTGTACCATGTAGTAGCAGTAAGGCCGTGAGATTTTTCTCCAACAACATTATTGGAAAATCTGACGAGTGGTTCAGATGGATTTAAGAAACTCAGAACTGATGTATATTCAACTCTATCCTACTCCAAGCAGTTGTCAGCCTTTTCATTCAAATACATACGAAAAACTGGATTTTCATCTAGTGATTCTAAATATGCAGTACAATCAGACATCCTCTACTGCACGTGGCAATTGAAATGTATAAGGGATAACAGGGGGATTTCTCATTTGATCCTAAATACGTGAATCTACAGTACAGGAGTCCGAAGAAGAAGAAGAAACTGATACAAAAGAATCACAACAGTGCCTCATGGCCATCTCGGACGGAATAAGAATGAAAGAGAAAGTATGATACATGGAGCTGGAACAACTGGAACCTAAGAGGGAGATCAGCTCAACAGATACCGAAGGACAAAAACTTGATTAGATTTGATCCTTAGAAACACTGGATCTCTGAGGGATTGAGAGATTACTGTCGAGCATGAAGGAGAGGTCATGCATCTGAGACATTATTGTCTCCAGATCAGTCTTTGAACATGTTGTGTTGGCTTCGGTGGCATCCTCAGCTTGGGCAACTTCAGCTTTATTCCCGTCATTTTCATCCATATCGAAGGTCCTGAAGGAGCAGAAAAATTATCCATAATAAAGTTCTCAAAATTAGGCTCCAAGTATGGAAACAAAATCATTCTGGGGAGATTGCTCGTATTAAGTCCCGAACCTGTTCAGTGTAGAAGCTTCTGACTGCACTTCATTCTTTAGATCAATTTGACTGTTCAACGCTCCTGAGAAGAGATCAGGTTGGTGAAAAGAACCGAGATCAATCTCTTGTGCATTGCCTGCTGCACTGAATAAATTTGTCTCAGTAGGTTCTTCCTGGGAAGAAGTATTTGGATGATCTTTCTTCCCTGTTGAACTCATGAAATCATCCCAGGCATCAAAAGAATCATCATTTTCATCAACGACTACACACTGATTCAAAGTTTTGCTGCCACTTTGCCCTGGATTGTCTTGAAACAAATCATCGGCATTAACAGAAGAACTGTTGGTTGGATCTGTGAAGCTGCTGGTGAGACCGGAAGTACTTCTTGGGTAATCTGGAAACCAGTCGTCTGCATTTGCGTAAGAAGGTATAGTATCGCCTGAATTAGTATTTCCCAATCCAACTATGGTGTCCACATGCACAGAAGTATCAGTTTGAGAGCCTGGAAAGGGGTCTAATAATCTGAAATCTTCACCTGCAGCTCTGGAACCAGCAGACTGGAAATCTGCTGCCCAAGAGGATTGACTGCCGTCACTCTCATGTTCCTTGGACTTCAAAAGGGTTGTGGAAGGCTGAGCATTCTCAAATAAACTGGTATCTTCTTGACCCTGAAATGCAATACTTTTATTTGCACTATTTGAATTTGCTGACAACAAGATCTCTTCGGATGCATGTTGGACAACTTCCTCCTTCCTCTCACTAAAATAATTGTCAAGGTCAACTCCAGAAAGATTTAAAGCACTTTTGGCCTGGGAAGGTGCCTCGGTAGCGATATTTTCAGGCTTTTCAACCTTAGGGTGCCATGGAATTTCCAAGTTTAGGAGATCAGACAGCAGCATTTCATTTTTGGGTGCGCTCTGCCCTCTGTGCACATCACTTTCTTCAGAAATCAGCTCGACTACCTCCTGAGAAACAAACAAGTTATCTTGTGAATATTAATGTCATTGTAAGCACTCTGAATTACATACTCCATGCCGTCCAAATGTGATGTTAGCACTTCAGAAGCTTCCTGTTTTGTCACTTGGCATAGAAGGAGCAACGAAAGATAGCACTCTCTTTGATGGTCCTCATAGTTCAAGGGCTTCACTAATTCAATTTTTTCTTTGCCTACATCACCTAATATACTAAGGTTATAAGATCAATAACTTCAAACAACAATAAGTAACGAGATTAAAGTGACAGTATTACGCAAAGCATAACATTTTTGCTCAATATATAAGTTCATATTCAATGTTAATGTAATAAACACCTTTTCCATGCTCTCCATCCTACAGAAGAAGGATCAACAAAGCATAGTAAGCAATTTCTGGCTAAGATGTGAATTACCTGTGACATAATTGAGTTCCCTAAACAAATATATCCTCAAAGAGTAAACATATTCAATTTCAGGACCTGAAGTTCCAAAATTTGATGGGTATTGGATACCCCATTGGAACCTACAGACGCCAGTCCTATCAGCGAATGATTTCTGGAATTCGATCAAGAGGGCGACCGTCAATGAGAGATTGATGCAATAGACACATGGAACTAAATCCATTTTGATATCAATACACAAAACGTCTGCAGAAGCTAACTTCCCTGTTCACACAATCAGCAACACTGCAGATTTCCGGCAAGCGAGATATCGAAACTACAATAAGGAGATAAAAGGAAGTTGGAAATACTCACTGATCCGTCCAGTTGCAAGGAATCGAGCAGCCAACGGTACCCTGTCGTGGACCTGAAATTGATGGGATCAGGCGGGATTTCACCGAACTGCTCCTTGCCACAGAAAACGCAGAACAGAGATTTTATCCCTCTGAGGAGGCGTCCCTTGCAGTGCTTGCAACGTAAGTACGGAGGAGAGGGATCGACTTGGGAGATCGAGTGCTCGAGCGGGGGCAACACAGGGAACGGCTCTGTTGGATCGTACGAGGGGATGTTGGCTTCGTTGCGGAGCGAGATCTGAAGCTGATGTATGGTGTCCAGTGGGATTTGGTACGACATGTTTGGCGTGTCTCCGAAGCTCGCCGGCGGTTGAAAATGGCGGAACGTTTCTCTGTGTCGAAGCTCTGTGTTCTTCCAACAACGCGAGGAGGAAGAAGAGGAGAGGGGGTCGAGCAAGACGGATGATACGCCGTCGCATTTGCCCATTTTGCCCCGGGGGCTGGAAAAAAAGCGCCTTGCACCCTGAATTTTGGTCTGTTTCTATTTTGCACCCGAACCTTTAATGTATTATATATTATGACCAAAATCTTTGTTTTTGTTGCACTTTGCACCAAATATCAATTCTATCACAATCAAGCCCAAAAACAACAAGAAGAACATGCACGGTTGTGGTTGACGATTAACTCTATATAATGTCTTCATTTGTCTGTCCAAATCTCACCTAATGTTCCTATTTGTACCTAACTCTGATAATTCCTGGAATTTTAAGAGCTGAAGATGGGTAAATCATCCACCAGATCACACTTCCGTACGATAAAGTTGGGATACTACTTTTATGCATGGTAAGAAATTACAAGAAAATTGTAAAGATTTGACATGTCTTTTTGTATCAATCATATATCTTATTCTGCATATATAAATCGTTGTGGGCCGCAATTCTTCCTGATCGAGGTAGATTAAAGGAATGCACGAGCTTGACTTAGAAAGTTCAAGTCCCGGTTCGATCTATTAACGGGCTAAGAGGGACAGACAACATGGTACTGCTGGATCAAATCACTACTCAATCATGCCACCAGCATATCAGGTCCAAAAATGTCGGCAGCTCGCAGTCCCTTCACAACCAGGTCATCACCGATACTGGCCAGCTAGGTGGCCTTCTCCAGGGCGGTGATCGACGACGAGCTTCCAGTGATGAAATCGTATCGCTGGAACATGTAGGCGACGAAGAGGCACGCCGTGATGGTCACAAAGTCCTTGCCTGCGCACTGCTTGTTAGACTCGCTTGGCGAGCCAGTCTGCGGACCGTTGGACCAGTAGAGGTAGTTCAACAGCTCGCGGTTCTGCATGAACCGATCTGGGTCGAACTTCTCCGGGTCATCGAACACCTTCGGGTCTCTCATCACTAGTTTCTGGTATCCGCATAGCAACTCACCTGGAAGAGAGCATTATAACATGAGGAGAAATCTACAAACCTTGTAATTGCAACCCTTTAAACTGATGTTACAAAGGTTTTATAAAATTTTCCTGTAGCATGATCGTTCCACCAAACTGAAATGAAAGTTTAAACCGATACAAGAGAGCTATGTGCTGTCCGTTGGCACTATCAGGAGCTTACCTTGTTTGATATCAAAGACCGAGTCGTGAGACTTAAGTGGGAAATCCTTCCTTGCCCTGGCGAACTGGGTCGTGACAGGCGGATTGAGCCGGAGAGTCTCGTACACCACCGACTTTACTAGCTCCATCTCCTTCACCGACTCGAAGCTCAGCTCTGCCCCAGGCCCTCCGAGCTTCTCCCTCACCTCCTTCCTCAACCTCTCCTGCAAGCCGGTCGTGTCGTTCGCGATGGCATTCATGAGGACCGGGAAGAAGGCTGAGAACCCGCCAAAGGCATTGAAGCAGAGGATGAAGAGGAGGTTGTGGACAGTCTCCTCGTGGCTCAACCCGAACTCCGTCTTCCCCCTCTCGATCGCCTCCTTTCCTTCTTTCTCCACGAACTCATACAGCTTCCTGTAGTCTCCTCGGACGAGGGCGAAAGGGTACGCCCATGAGTGGAGAAAGATCCCCGTCAGAGGCTGAAATGCACCTGTTAAAAAGAACATAAAATCATATATGACTCTATATTTCTACGTATCAAATTTTCACCTAGATCTACAAAAATGCTGAGACCATTTTCATCCAAAAAGATAAGTTGATAGGATTTTTCTTCCGCTCTTGGACTATAATCCCACTCGGGTTTACTCGAACCTGATTTGGTGTGAGTTCATGATCGATCTATTTTAATATCATATCAAATTTTCACATAGATCTACAAGAGTTTGAATCCATTTATACCCAAAAGTTTAAACTAATAAATGATAGTATTTAATTCTCTTATAAATAAAAATTTCTTCTTGGATCTAATCAATGTGGGATTCTACTCTCAATAATACATGCAACAGCAGATGAACATGTACGAACCGATGTGGAATGCAGGGAGGAGCTGGAGGTAAAGCCATTTATCCACCATGGTGTGGCCGGAATTGGATATTTCGGGGTAGGAGGAAGGGTCGGCGCCGGCAATGGACTTGGAGAGGAAGTGGAAGAGGAACTTCTGGAGAGGGAAGAAGTAACTGGCGGAGCCGTCATTGGCCACGGCGGCGTCTATGGTGTCCCACATAGTCCCGAGGTTCGACACCAGCTCGTTAATCCACACCTTCGAGCTCCTCTTCAGCACATCCAATGCAAAGCCCTTTATCTGTCGAATGGAAGAACAACGTTAATTGTTAATGCCTGCGTGCGAACAGCACACTACAAACAATGATTAGCTACGATGCAAGGCATACCTTGGCATGCTTTGGCTCCGTAGTATCTAGATACGTGCCGACCCGAGCATTCCCCGTGAATTCGATGCTGGGCATGAAGTCTCCGATCAGCACGTTCCTTTTCTCCACGATCTCCATGTCGAAGAGGTGCGAGAAGGACTCGCAGTCGAGGACGGCAACGACATTGGGGTTGACGTTGAGGAAGAAGGGGAAGGAGGGGGGAACGTTGGTGCGGAAGACGGTGCTCCCGTACTTATCCATCCTCTTCCGGAAGAAGTTATCAGGGCCCTGCAACCAGAAGTAGTCGAGCCGGTCCAAGAAAGGGCCCAGCAGCGGCCAGCCGTAGCTGCCAGGGATGCTCCGGAGGGGGAGGGAGGTGGTTGATGGCGGCGGTTGTGGTGCCGGAGAGATGGACGGGAAGGAGGATGAGGAGGAGGGTGACGATGGCCGGGAGATGCTCAGGACTGTGGTCATCATGGTCACGGAGATTTTTCTATTCAGCAAGTCCAGTTGGGGGTTTGAATTAGTCCCTGAAGTTTCTTTGTTATCGTGCACACACAATATACACATATTCATATATATAGATATACACACACTAGAAATAGATGCGTGAGAAATTGTTTAATATATAGTTGATTATTAAATTATATTTTATATTTTATATTTTAGATTCTTATAAATAAAAAATGAAATATATAATTAGAAAAAATAAAATTAGATAATAGTTAATAATATTTATAATTTTAAAAGTGTTTTTACCATTTTATTCATTTACTGTTGTTATTGATTTATTTATCAGGGGTATTTTTAAAATTTTAAAAGTAAAATCAACTATTTTTATCTTCACATATAATAATAGACGGCCCCTCATAGGAGACCAACATCGATGCAAATCGAGTATGAATGAACTAGAGTTTATTAAATTTCTAAATTACAGGTAATATAAACAGGAAAAGTTACGGCACATGTGCAAAAACACATTGCAGAATTCAATTAGAAGTATAAAAGGCCTGTGTCCCAGAGCAATTTTTTTTTTGTGTGCAGTGGTCACACAATTAATAAAATTTAATTATTTAAAAAATTATAAAATTTTTTTAAAAAAAGAAAAATATTCTTAAAAGTAATTGAATTAAACCGGCAGGAATTGTGTGATTCTTGGCTACAACATTTTTCTCGTGGGGCAGTGCCTAGTCACGGTCTTTGCAACTCTGTTGGTCGCTTTTGAGTTCGCCGAATTCTTCGAGGATAATATCGATCGAGAGAGAGAGAGAACTTGTCTTTTTTTTTTTTTTATATCAATGGTGTCCGAACCGGCTACTGAAACGATAATGATTTCTGACTAATTCACCGAATAGCGTAATGTCTTATTTGAATAACCTACTTTTATTTTTTTAAAAAAATGAAAAATTATCAAATAAGTCGAGTATGTGATAAATTTAATTAATAATTATTCATTATATCAATAAAAAATATTACATTATTCTAATGAAAAGACATTTGATTTTTTTATTTATACACTGAATATTCACCTGTAAGTTTAGAAATAACATGATGAACTCAACTCATATAAGAATTTCTCAAAATATCTTGTAGAATATCAATATAAGGATAATTTAATCAAGTCCATCTTTAACTTATGCAATAGTGGGCGTTGCGAGGATCGAATTTCAATCAATTTTTTAATAAAGGAGGGTGCAAAATCAAAATAACCACTCAATTTATTTATTCCTTTTGTTATAAATTGGGTATTTAGTAAAAATATTTTCTTATTATCTACTATTTGATATTTAAAAACCTAACAATTAACTAATTAATTTAGATCCGAGTCGGATCAAAATAGTAAAATATTTGATACTAGCATTATGAATTTTCTTGCTTGAGAGATAATGTTTAACTCACCAACTGTCAAGGGATATCCGAGTTATATGCACACACAAGCACGGATCGCACGGAACCCGTGAAACATGTGATACACGATTAAGGAAAAAAAATGCACATTCTAAGCTGAACCAACTAATATATATATGTATATATATGTATATATAATGTGTGTCTACATATATATATATATATATATGAAAATTAAAAAAAAAAGAAAGAAGAGAAAAGAAAGACATGGATGCAAAATAAAATGTATAAAAATTTCCATATGAAATTATGAAATATTGAGCTTAATTTATGTTAGTGTGATTTTTCATAATTCCTTTTTTATATACTTTTGCACCATTAATCTCATCTATAATAAAAAAAAGGTAAAATAAAAAAATTATGCAGGTGACTTATTCTCGCACTAATATATAAAAGAGTAAATATTCACTTTATTTTCAAAATTCTTACTCAAATAATACTTCAGTTCCTAATCTTTTTTGCCAACGATTAGGCTCAATCATCCATGTTTTTGCCAACAAATTAGTCCGACCGTTAGTTTGCCGTTAAAAATACTGATATGGAGTTCGATGTGTCTCCTACAGTGTTAGATTTGTGCTTTTTATTAGCAAAATATTAAAACAACGTCGTTTTGTTGAATAGAAATGTGTAATGATTATTTTATCTTTAACTATTCATCATATTTTCAACGAATTTTGTTTTTAAACTAATGGTAATTCATTGAAAATGTGATCAATAGTTAAAGATAAAATAGTCATCACATTTTTTTATTTAGTAAAATGATGTTGTTTTAATGTTTTGCTAATAAAAAAGTATAAATCTAATATTGTAAGTGACACATCGAACTCCACATTAATATTTTTAACAGTAAATTAACAATCGGACCAATTTGTTCACAAAAATATGGATATTTGAGTCTAACTGTTGGCAAAAAAAGTTAGAGATTAAAGTATTGATCGAGTACAAATTTCAGGACAAAAATAAATGTTTACTCAATAAATGTTTACTCAAAAATAGGTGTCTATTGTATAGACACCTATTATAATTTTTTTTTTTTGTTCTTTCCCTTTCCAAATCTCCCCTCTACCAATTAAGATATTGAAATCTATAACAGCTCGTAATCAATGAGAAATTCTTACATAATCATACCCCACCACATGACGTGAGAAAATACCAATCAAATTATGACACGGGAGTAGTTGCTATAACCATTACTAACCAAAGCAATTTGATTGGTACTTCCTCACCGAACTATGGTGAGATATAACCATTCAAGAATTTCTTCAGTTATCAATACACGTGTTTTACAAATTGCCTTTTCTCTAATAAGGGTAGAACAATAATTTTAGGTCATCACCACTTTCATCTCAATTGCTTGGATTTCCCTATCATTTTCTCCTCCCATTCCATAATTACCGCAGCAGCAACCAAAAAAAAAAATCTATTTTAACTATCCAAATTCCCCCGTCTTATCCTATAACTGGACAACAAAGAGTTTGATTTTTCAAATCTTGTTTTCAAGAATTTTCCACCTACTGTTTCATTTTTGTTGGTCTTTTGCTAGTATGTACTACATGTATAGATGTTTATACACATACATATATATACACACACACATCGTGGTAACATGTGTCATGAATTTATCATGTGGAATGTACATGGCTCGTATCACCGAATCCGGTCTTGTTGCACCTAACGATACTGTCAATATTAAATATGCATGAATGGAAAAGTCGTGTGAGAAATCATCTTCAAGCACGCATATGTGCACTATGTCGTTAATTTTTTTTTTTAAAACAGTGCTGTGATCTGTCACTGTTTGTATTCGGTAGGCCTTTTTTTTTTTTTTTTATCAGTGATTTAAGTTCGGCAGCCTTGACAACCGTGTTGTGTTTGTTGGTAACATGGCTCGCTTGCTTTTATTGCACATCTCTGAGCATTGTATTCGACAAGTGAAAATGATTCGGTCATCTCTTGATTCTACGCTCGGACTAAGGAGATGTAGCCGGTCGCACGGGAAGTTTATTTGTTTCATGTTCAAATCCGACGAGATGCAGTAGTGTAAAATGACATACAAATTTTTATCATTCCCCATATGAAATCAGAGGGACGGACAGTTCCTTACCGATGAATGATGTTGCAGAGACACCCATTCATTTATGTTTGCCCATGTGCTTGCCCGGCAGAGGAAATGACTGAATCACGTTGTAGACAAAGCCAGACGGTGTTGCAGAGGACCGCAGTGGATGGAGATATCACGTCACGTAGAATAGAGCAGGAACGTGCTCTTCTCTCGTCTCTCCGACCTTGTTGTCAGGTCGGGCCTTGCCTTTACCATGCCCGAAAGCAAAATCATCGCACGATGGATGGAGACGTAGAGGCAGGAGAGATTTTCTTTCGAAACACTGCATATCACAGCAAAATTCGTGTACGAGTTGTATCAATTAATAAAGACAATGGTGTGTTTTCAAGAACCAAACCGGATAACATCGCAAACTTGAAATCTTCGGGCCACCTTTTTCTAATGAATTTGCAGTAAGTTCACGATTTTGTTTCACAAGTAATGAAAGGTAGCTTAGAATTGGATAAGATGCGCAAGCCCTTGTAGTTTGAACACAAACAGTACGAGCCGTCTGGTTGAAATTCTAGGCTGCCGGAGATTGAACTCCGATGGCTGGATGCCGAAGACTGGTCTTGTTTCTCCCTTTTCCACCGATATGCGGAAGGACAAAGCTGAGAAGGAACGTTTTAGTTTCAATTTCAGTTTCGGTTTCGATTCCCCTACCTTCGGTGGTCCTGACTATGCTAACATTTACAAGCAAACGGCACCTAGCCCGTCTACGGCTACAGCAATGTGACTTGACTTTAGGCCATTGCTTCACTCGCCATGTGTGACCAGAGGGACGGAGGACGAGAACGAGCCGCTGCGTTTGCTGGGCAGTGGAGCCGTCTTCCGAGAGTGGCGTTTCGTCGGAACGAGATCGGGCGTCCTCTCAGACTCCTCCAGAGTCGAGTCCTTCTCGCTCTCATCCTCGCCCTTGAATGCGGGATGGATGTAAGCCGACTGAAGGAAAGGTTTCAGATTCAAGTTCGGTTCTCTGGCCCTCTCCAATGTATCCTTCATCGCTGCCTCCTGAAGTCCAATAGCAGAAAACAAGACCAAGAAAGCAATCGTTAGAAGGGTCATGTTCTTGTTTCTTTTTCATATTTTTTTTTTCAGTTTTCAGGTTGAACACAGTGCTTAAAAGGGTTTCTTCAAGGGAAAACAGACATGTCTTCGGGCACTTTCCATTCCAACCCATGGTTTGGTTGGAGAAATTTCCGAAAACTGGAAGATAGTTCGCTGATTTTTCGGAGGGAAGGCAAGGCTTGAAATCTGGTGAAGAATTCAAGCTGTTTCTTGGTTGTAAAATTGTATTAAGCTCTTCAGAATTTCTAGGATTCAGACCTGTAACGGGTATTTCCGGAATGCAGGCTCGTATCGACCTTTGCAGAAGAGATGGAACCAAATGGTTAAGACTGGGAGAGTTATGAGCAAAGGAGTTGACTGAGCAGCTTCCTTTGTGCTCAATAACCCCATTAACAGAAGCTGCGAAATGATCAGTGCTGTCACTATTCGAGTATGAACATCCGGCCAGAAGGCCGCAGCGCTCTCGTATTCCTGATTATACACATTTATTATCTGCAGATCAAGCGACGAGAATTACGTTACCATGTTTATCAGGTGGTCGACAGTTGCAGAACACAACATTATGACAATAAAGAACTGCGATCAGTACACGAGTTCGTGAGATGATGAAGAGTTTTACCTGATGACGGTATACGACATATGCAAGCGCAAAGAAGACTAGTATAAAGGGAAGAAGAATCGGAGAGACCCCAGCATAAACGAGTCCGAGCAGGAAATAGAGCTGTATTTGAGGTTCGCCCGTGTTGAACCCAAGAGTTCCCGGGTCCATGGCCTCTTCCCGGTCCTTTTCCGTCTTCACGAGAAAGAAGTTCTTTAAGTGGTACAATATCAGAGGTTTCAGGCGCAGAATCTCTGCAGCAACTCCAGCCCAACCATCGACCATAATGTAAGTTATGAAGAAGGTGGCTTTCATAGGAATCGAGACACCAATCGTCTTTGGAATCCTACATGGGGCGAGTTATACAGATTACGACTAGGACACGAATCAAGGATATGACTTGAACATAAAAACATGAGGCTCATACTCATTCGCGGACTGGTGGATGAAATTATTCAGTTGCTGAAATGCAGTTCCCGTTATTATGCTCCCGAGAAATACATTGATGAGTTGGAAGAAGTAGTACCGGGCTGCAGCCCTCCTCTCCAATGATGAAATGCTTATATACCCTTCAAATTTCGACATCAGCATCAAAATTGAAGGCAGAAAAATAAGGAAGATCTTCAAGGCTATGCCTGGAAGGAAGCCTTGGATTAGAGACTTTATCACTTTCCTGCATGAAAAATAAGAGCTCGTTACTCGTTCATCAAGAGCTGGAAAATAAGCCAAGTTTACAGTACCATCAACAAGATCAATCAAAACACTGTCTGCCAGAAACAAGTCTTCTATCACGAGTCGATCAAACTTCCTACACTTTCGGAGATTTTCTACTGTTACTCTTGAATCATGTTAGATCACCAGCTTAAACTTTTCAGGAAACCGGAAAACTGTAACTGTAACATAACATCACGGCATAGGCTTCACTAGCAACTCCTGCTCTAAGTTTTATGATTATGTCTGTTTCTATGCCGTGTTATTCCAACTTATAACCGCAGGTGTCAAGCCCATCAGAGAAGAGCAATGCCTGCTATCCTACCGCATAAATTCTGTGACCAAATTCAGATAGACCTCAAAAGCACAACCGGGAAGCAAATGGGCATCAAGTTCGTAATGGATTAATAACGAATACAGGCACTCAGGAGAAACTCACAATTCAATTATGGGCTTTAGGAAAGGCAGAGCCTTTTCGATCCCATCGATGTTCGCCAACGACTGCACAAGTGCAATTGGTATCATGAAGAAGAAGGTGAGGAAGAAGAAGGCGACAGCAATTATAAGCCTCCTAACAGCGAGCGAGACGTACGGGATAGCCAAGTTGGCCCAGTAGATATCCCGTGGCTCCGGCGCCCACTCTGTCAACCACTCAGTCGGGTTTCTTGACTGCTGGGTCTGAGCACAAACTGCAGCGCCCCATCGTGTCTTGAAAGAGACAAAAGCAGCAGGCATAACATACTTGTTGCTACTCATAAGTTTCTCCCTTGCCAAGGATATCTGCACCAGTTCAAGTAAGTGCATCAAGCAAAGAAACCAAGAGACACAAATAAATACATAAAGACACTGAAAGAAATCAAAAGTTAAGATAAAAGAAATTACTTCTTGGGATATTTTCTCAATCTTCGATGTGCACAGTTCGATCGCATCAACTTTCTCTCCCCAGAGGCCAAAAGTACCATTCTGCTTTGAAGACAAGAACAAGAGAAACATTACTTGTCGGCAAAGGTGTATAGAATTGCGGGAAGTGAATTCAACTTGGAAAAGAGATGCAGGGATGTATTACCTTTGTCAAGGGACGGATCGATTTATTTCTAGAATATTTAAGCTGATAGAAGTCAAGCCAGTTCTGCAGCTTTTTCTTCTCATCAATTAGCTTAGAAAGTGTGTTTGCATTGAAAACAACCTGCGCAGAACAATTTACATCAGATAATAAGAACTCATGCCGATGCAATCAATCCATCTCCAGACATGAGATAGGATTAAACCTGATAAGTGAGATAGTGTTCGGAATGGTTAACCATAAAAAAATGTTCCACAAGCTCGCCAACAGATTCATGGGGATCGGGAGGTACATTCCTAACCAGTACCTGCATTGCGAATGATGTAGAGTCCATTCAGCAAAAGTGGTAAGACATCGGATTTGAAGAATTCCATGATGCATTTATAAGTGTAATGCTATACTTCAGGCAGTTTTACCGTAAACTGATCAGGTCGCCTCTGCTCTGATGCAAGAAAATGCAGCCTCATCGATGCAATGATCTCGTACTCCCTTTTCAAGACATAGCATGTCCAGAATGTGAAAACATAGGCCATTACAAGATGTGTCCAGAATCTGCAACAAAAATCAACAATTTATTCAACGTAAGGTAACAATGAAGAGTCGAAGACAAAAAAAGGAGGGAGAGCTCAGCAGCTGAATGTTTTCAAGTACCGGTGGGATCCGAGCGGGATATTTGATATCGAGAGCTTATCAATATCACTATAAGTCAAACTAGAATGCTTCAGTGTGTCATTGGTCCAATTGACCGGAACGGTAATTGCGAAAGCCAGAAATGTGATCGGAACAAAGATCTTCAACCTGCACTTGGATGGGGAAGACAATGTCAGGAAATCCCAGCAATAGATCATGGCACAACTTTCACCTAGAATGACCCAATTAAACAAACACGTTCATACGCAAAAATCTTCCATTTTGCGTACCCTGTTAAGTAAATCCTCAAGTAAACAACGGAATCGAGCCCAGCATGATCAATCAGCTCGGGTTCGGGCATTTGCAGTGCCGCGTGCATCCAACTCAGGAATTTCAGGTACGATCGGAAGTCTAAATTCACAAACTTGCTCACGAGCGCGCCGGTCCGCAGCGGACTGCACCTCAGGCCCTTGAGATACCATTTCGGGAAGTAGACTCGGTCATTAACTGGCTGAATCCTAAGAATGGCGAATGCCAGAAAGAAAGCGAACGCGCTGAGGATATTGATGGCGGCTGCCATCGCTATATCATTGAGCGTGGCCATGGATGAGAATAAGATTCGTCCAGGGACAGGCTTCCACTAGATTTCCTGATCCTGAAAGTTGCAAACCATGTTCAGCCAAATACCAATAATTTGGACAAGCAAAGGGACACAGACATTGAAACTTTTCGAGCGGTCGTTGCCATGAAAGTTTTCAGAATCATCAGTATCACATCAAGACAGTAGCTTTTTGGTCCCTTTTCTCCTTCACCTCCATTACTGCTGCTGCTGCCGTCGAAGTCTCACAGGCAGACAGTAATCAGAAGAAATTCGACTCTCAAAACCTCGCCCCTCAACTTGTACGGACGCACTACCTTCAGAGACGACGGAGCAGTGGTGGGAACGCACAGTTCCGTGGGCAGATAAGCTGGGGGTGCTGCTGCTGCGGCGTCCGATGTCGATGGTGGGAACAGAGAAAGCATAAAGGTGAGAAGAAAAAGGAGGGAGGAGGAATAGATTTGTTGAAAAGGGAAAAACTCCGAGGTGGTCGGTTTCGACGTAGCGCTTAACAGTCGCTCTCCTTGGCGTCTCTACGGTTTTCCATACGCAAATCTTTATTCAGTTCCTCTCCGTTAAACTCCCCCCGTCTTAAAGACGACGACATTCATTTATTTATTTTACTCATTTGGTGAAATTAAAGACGAGACTGATTAATGGTCGGGAGAGTTTCTTTTCATTATTCCAATGAAAACTCGATTCATATTCGAATCAGATCAATTCATATAACAGTTTTTTATCAGATAAAATCTTACTTAAGAAAAAAAAATGATGAATTATCTCAGTGGAATTCATATTACTGAAAGGGCATTTTTATAATCCCGGGAATAAGTTGGATTTGGCTGTCGGCAGCAAAAGGTCGGCCGCCATGTGAGCAGAGCAATAAAGCTGGGAGGAGGTAGTCGGGGGAGGGAGAACCTCAACGGCTACATTCTTCTATGAACGTAGACAAACTTAATGGGTTTGCGTCCACGTGGTCCTACTCTCTCTCTCTTTTTTAATAAAAAATTATTTTTTCACTTATGAGTGCGGCGGGTCAACACAGTCTCAGATGTAGAAGAGGTTAATAGAATATTACAGATTAATAAAATTTAATTATTTTTAAAATCTTTTAATAAAATTTAAAAATATATATTTTTAAAAGTAGTTTAATTTAATCTGTTCGCGATATTATAATAGTATTAATAAGTAACATATCTATTATATATAAGATTTTTTTCACCTATAAGTCTATCGGAAATATAAAGCTTTTTAATTAATTTTTTTTATTTATATGACTCGAATATTATATCTCTTTTGTTTAGATGAGTATCGAGAATGATATTTATTTTTTCAAAAAAGGGCTTCAAATTATTCCAATAAATTCATGTATCATAATTGTTGAGCTATCTATAACGTGAGCACGGGGACAGGTGTCCCGTGTTAAGTCAACATTTCACATCGTCTTGCTTCATCGGATGTTGTCAGCGGGTTAAGTTTCCAAACGCTGATACGTACCGTTCTCCCATTACCTGTCAATCTCAATCCCTAAAGAATGCGATGAATGTACTGGTTATTCGAACATCATCGGCCGATCGAAAATGATGTGTTTATCCGGTGAACGATCGAGTTCGCCGGTTCCACAAAGCCCTTCGAAATTGCCTGAACGTTGAACTCGACAATGATCAGATAGTTGATCGCTTTGTGACAAAGATTGAAATCACCCTCCGATCATAGTATGATTCTCCACGAGAAACAGTACTATGAGGTTCCTCCCCCCTTCAAAATCACTGGCTACCACAGTTAAGGGATGCATTTAGAAAATCTATCGGGAGGACGAAATTCTATGGAAGAGTAATACGGCGAATATAAGATGGATGAAATATGATAGTTCAATAAAAATCGGATAAAATCGAGTGAAATATGTGTGTTATCTCGTGAATTTTTTCGAGTTTAGAGGACGATTCCCCACCTCCTAAATCCATCCCCGTTACGGCTGTATATATTTTAGTGTAAAATTCGTTGTAATCTCATATTTATACAAGAGATTAACAGTGTTTAATGTAAAGATTATCGTAATTATTGCGTCAATTGAAATTTTACCGTACAGTTGATAAAATCTTTTATATTTAAAGCATGTAAGATTCCTGATTACATTCAACTTCATAACCAGTTTGACAACAATGGAATCTTTATAAATTATTTAAAATAATAAATAATGGAACCCTTAATGGGACCTCACTCAATTGAATACTCATAAGATATTTATTTCCTTAATAAGAGGGAATTTGGTTTCACTACTATCGAATTACAGGAAAGATTACTGTTACCATAAAATTGTTAATTTTTAAAAAATAGTTGTACTTTAAAATTTTCACGTGTTTCGACCGCAAAAATTTCATCAATCACCCTGTAAAATATTTAACTCGTCTAATTTTACAGCTTAATAAATGCTATAACAAAAAATTGGAATGTATAGCATCAAAGATTGCAAGCTAATCTGAAGGATTACAATCAATCCAATCGTGCAGTTACTGGACTGATAAGTAGGTTGGAAAAATAATTATAAATAATGTATTATTTGCTCTAATTTTTTTAACACGTACTACTTTGATATCTAAAAGTTTGAAGAGTTATCATCAATTTGAGTTTGAGTCAGATCGGCCTACTGAGGATAAAATTCTATGAATATGATTTTTCTCCATTTGCAAAATTTGAACTCGAGATCTTGATTAGGGATGCTATGCTGAGAAATTCTTACGTGGGTCAAGCTTATAGATGATGCGATGAACTCGATATAAACTTTCAGATAAGTTAATATATTAATAAGTCGTTTGTTGAGTTCACAAATGATACGACGAGTTTGACTCATATAAGAATCTTTCAGATATGTTAAACTGTTTCAAGTAGCTGATGTTAGTTCTTTTCTCCATTTTATATAAATAATTATGAGTGGTTGGATTAGATTGTATCAAACTTTCCTGACTTGATGATAGAGATTCTCTGCTTGTTGTTACACAGGAGAATAAAGTGGCAATACCACACATACAATACTTATATAGTATATCCGTTCAATTAAGAATCTCTATTTATATATTTTTTCAATTAGAATTCACAATTTATTTAGATTTTTGATATTTTAAAAAAATAAAAAAATATAATTATATAATTATTTATTATATATTAAATTTTAATGAGATAAAAATATTACGTGAACATGACCGCCCCGCTGAAAATGTGATCATTACGCGGCGAACATCGGTTCATATCATTTCACTTTCCATGCTGGAAAGTAAACCGGTGGTTTGTCTACCGGCTGACACTTGAACTGTTTTGTCTTTTGTTTCCACGCCTATGCCCAGAAAAACATGGCATCATCGGTCGAAAAGGCTGGTCAATTATTTTGGCGCTACATAATATGTAAATGGGTGGTCGGTTTAGCTGACCTGTTAAGCAAATAATATACGTGATATAGGATCGATAAGAACTGATCGGAATGATTCGATATTTCTTACACGTCGAATTTGAATATTGTAAACGAAAAAAATATAGACGACTAGAAAAGTTTAATAATTTAACGGATCGATAAAGCTCGAACTTGCATATGGTGGGAATAAAAGAAAAAGGATTATCTGTGATGAGTTGGTGTTATTAATCACGTCCATCAAACTGTTTTGCCTTTTTGGTCCAATGTAAGATATGATCATTGGTTGCCACGCTTTAAGCAGTATCGGAATAATCAAGACCGTGACGTGACGGAAGGATCGACGACGTCCCGATGTTTTATTTACGCACGCATGAAGCTGACAAGAAGTCCCAAAAAGGAAAATCCATTTTTTTTTTCCCAATGGAAAGAAGAATGAAGAAAAGTGACACTGGAGAGCAAGACAAAGACCATTGGTTATGGAGACCAGGTAAGGTACTAGGGTTCATGCAAATGTGTTAACCCAACACGACAAGGGCTTGATCTGATCTACCAGACAGGCTCATGTTAGTATACGTATATGATGTGTATAAAATTTTTTTAGCCGACACGTTCGGGTATTCAAAACTCTAACGGGTCGGTCCAATCCAATGAGAGTAAATATCCCTGATTCATGGTTTCTCCTAAGTTCACAAACTTAAGCTTGTGTCCTACTTTAACGGGAGTGAAGGGCTTAGTCGATGATTATCATCGACACGGACCGTCATCATCCGATCGCCCAAGATCCTCTCCAGGTTGTTGAGCGCGTCCTTGGCAGCCCGGTTGATCGCGATCTCCTTCTTGGGCTGGTACTCGCCTCTGCCGACGAGCCGATCGTCTATGTACACGTCGAACGCGGTGCTCTCCTCCCACAGGTCCACGAACCTCACCTTGAGGTTCCTCTTCTGGCACACTTGGTAGAGCTCCGTCACCGGGTGGGGCTTCAACGTCTCCGGCCCGATTATCGGCTCCAACAAGGGCCTGAATGTCTACGAATTTAAAAGGGATTTCACCGAATTCTGATCAGATCGAGGCGCATCCGACATCGGTCAGATAATAAAAAGAAAATTTGATATATGAGAAGAGTTTGGTGGATACAGACGGATTCAAAACACGCACAGACACTAACCTTAGATACGGTATCGAGGGAGGAGCCACTGTCGATGAAGAGAGCTCCGACCGTGGATTCGACAATGTCGGCGAGCGCCTTGGGCACGTTCACCAGTCCATTAGAATGCAGAGGGTAATCCTTGATAGCTTCTACGAACTCTTCAATCTATGCAATTCCATGGAAATTGTCAATGAGAAGCCATTCTTGCAGATAATCGACAAATTTCGTATACTACATTAAGAAAGTGCCCTTTTCAATTTAGGAAATTGCAATAAGATATTTTATACAGAAATATGACTTTCCAACATTATTTTGAATCGAAAATAAGAGATTCTGATATCAATTATCATTAATAAAATTCTCGTAGATCCTTAATTTCATATTTTTAAACAATAAATCTCTTTTCGTAATATTTTAAAAAACTAATATCTATATATATATATATGCAGTTGGTATATATCAAAACAAAATCCAACCAAGATTCTGTTTCAAAATGGGTCAAATATAAATCAATCAGATTGAAAATTATATTGACTATTTAAATGAAAGAAATATGTTGAAATTCTAATATTTTTTCAAAAGATTTAATATTTAAAATTTAATAAATTGTAATTAATTAAAAAAACTCTGCCAAAACTTTCAATTTTCAAAATAAATCGTCCGATTGAGTTTTTGAAAGTTCGTAAACGATCGCATACACATAATTTTATAAAGATCACCAAAATTACTGTAACAGAGGGGCACGAGTGAAATAAGAAAAAAAACACGGGTACCATATTGCAAGAAATAATAAATCCAGGACCAATTTGAAATCGTGATTTTCGAGAAGAATCCAAGACGCTCTGGTGCAGTCAACAAGAAACTTGCGTTGACAACGCCCTGCAACCGAACAAACAGATCGATCGTTCAGTCAATCGGCACCGACCTTCTCCTCCAGCAGCGGCTTCCTATGGCGGAGGTAGCGGTGGAGCCCTAGCTTGACGGCCACCCGTGCCAGCTTCTCGGTGTCGACATTGGCCGCCCGGAGCTGGGTCAGGGACCCCGGCGGTAGGCCCGGATACCGAAAGAACAGGTCCTCCGCGAATAAAAGGTTGAGGACCGAATCTCCCACGTACTCCAATCTCTCGTACGAGACCGAGCATCCGGGGACCGAGACGTGGGTGAAGGCCTCCTCCAGCAGCCCCCGATCTTTAAACTCGTAGCCTAGGATCCGCTCCACCTCGACCAGGCCCGGAGTCGAGCCGGGCTCCGGCGGCACGTTCTCTTCCCGTTCCACCACCGTCATCGAGCACCGAATCTTGCCACGCGCCCTAGAACACCAAGAACACCGAGTTTCGAATAAGGTCGTGGAGAGGAGTATCAGTAGGTATCATATATGTGGTGTGGCTTGGATGAAGATGGGCCTGGAAACGACGTTTTTATAGGATGTTGCGTGTCGTCGCGTTGTCTTTATTTTCTTTTTCTTCGAAAAAAAAAGAAAATAATTGATTATGATCCTTTAATTAATTTATTTATACGAAAAAATGCGTGGACGGAGAAAATTAGGTTGCCTTGTGTAGGATGACAAGTATGGTAAATAAAACAATAAAGATATGGACATCAGAAAAGGAAAGTTATCTATTAAATAAATCTATCCATATTTTCAAGATTTATCCCTATCTACTTTCGTAAAATCGCAAATATTTTCTTTTTTTTGGCACGCGATATTTGAAATTAAATTATCTTAAATGATTCAAATTTCAAATAATCTTATTGTGAAGGATAAAATAATCGTAATCTAGATTTTTTTTCTATCAATAGAATTCGAAGGTAAAATCTTATTTAGAACGGTGAATTTGAGGATCAATCTCTGAACAAACTTACGCAGCTTTCAATGTTTTCATGTTGTGATTTTAACTGGCCCAGTCATTGTTCTGCGATAAATTTGACAGAGCAGTGATGTGATATTATGAAACTTTTTTTTAGTTGCGTTATATAATATATCATCTGATAAATTATTCAGTATTATTACGATTTTGAATATCATCCATAACAAAGGAAGATTTAAGGTTTTAATAATTGCAAATCTGCTGGCGTAAAGGGGAATGCGGCGGCGGTCGGTGGGAGCCGTGCCATTCTTGGTGGGCAAGAAATTTGAAATCTTCTAATTGTTTCTTGAAATGGCCATTGCATCATGTCGACAGTCAATGATTTATTAATACTTTTTCTATATCCCTCCTTAAGTTAACAACGTAGACTTTTTTTTTAATAGAAACAACACATAAGCTTATATAAAGGAACAGAAGAAATAGAAAATAATGGGCAGTTGTCCCTAGTTAAAAATGAGCTCTGGATCTCTTGGTTTCAGGTCTAGAATGCTATTACTATATCAAACCCTCTGTGTCCCAGTCTTTTTTTTTTTAAATTATTTCGATGACTTAGTCCACGGCTATTTTGTATGATATTATATATTGATGACATTACCAAACAAGTACATGAAGAAATAGTGAACCATTAGCTTGGTATCTTTAAAATGTCGTACCCATCAAATTGAACTAACTTAGAAATGTTCCAGAGCCTCGAAACATTGTGGTCCGTTTTTTAGTTTGATTGGTGGTTGGAGATTCAATGTTGTTGTGGTTGAAAACAAAATCTTAAGATGTATCGATTAAACGAGGTAGTTTATACATTCGAATACTGATTTTATTTTATACCAAATTAATGTCGATTATATTTGTTCTTTTGTTATTCCTTTGCTTTTTCCCTGTCACTTGATCTGTAAATAGTTCGAGAGAGAAACACTTGCATACCGCGTTGTGCAATCTATCCAAGTAGGATGGATCTAAAATCTATATTCAAGATAAGCGAAACTCAGAAGAATTCAAACGGATTTACAAGGTAAAAGATGAAGAAAAAGTCAACAGATTTTATATAAAAGTTATGGATTTTTCCAAGTTCAAGGATAATCAATCTCAACATCCTCTTAGATGAAGGGGGATCGAGGCACGACCCAGGAACGGCTTTTGTTCTTCCTTCAGTGGCACTGCAATTCCATTGTGCCTGTCTGCCTCGAGAATGAATCATCTTAGCTAACAACGTTGGTTAGTGAGTGTTGTTTTTTGTCGCCTACCGTTGTGTTCCGCATCGCACTGTCAAATTCTTTGAAATACCGTACTTTCTTTGCCTTAGAAAGGACCGGGTCAATCAGACTCCGTGTTCCTTCTCGATCATCCGAATAATCTTTTCATTGATTCTGATACTTTTACATGACCCGACTACCCGAGGCCCGAGACATACAGTAATAATGCCATTTCCCGAGGATTCATGTAAATTAGCGACATTACGTTACACGATACTAGATTGATCTTGTCACTGATGATGGATTCCTACTTCGACCAAGAGGAGCAAAAGAATAAGGAACTGAGCTCCATTGTATCAAACAAGCTGAACTCCTTCCTTTTCTTCAGCTGACACCTTCCTCTCCCCTTTCTCCTGGCCGATTCTCGCCATCTCTTTCAACCCTTTGAGCTCCTCTCCGATCCCGAACTCCTCGCCCGCGCTGTTGCCAACATAGTTCTGCACCTTGTACTGGTGCCTGGTCGCAAACATGATGAATACCAGGAAGTTCAGCACTCCTAGGACGGCGAGCAACCAGTAGAAATAATTCAGCCTCCCCTTGTTCAGATTGCTCCTTAGCCAGCTGTTGTGGGTAACCTTATCGACCAGCGACACTAGGAGGCTGCTCACGAAGAATCCCATCGAGATTGCACTCAGGAACAGCCCCGTGCTCATCGACTTCATCCTCTCCGGTGCCTCCCGGATGAAGAACTCAAGCTGTCCAACGTACACAAACGCCTCTCCCGCACCTACCAGGAAGAACTGGGGGACGAGCCAGAAGGCGCTGATCTTCGTGCCATGCTCGTCGGCCACTACCCGTCTCTCCCTCTCGACGATGGCTGAGGCGGCCATTGCAACGAACGAGAAGACCAGCCCAACCCCGATCCTCTGGAGGCTTGTCAGGCCATGGGAGGTGTGGGTGAGCTTCCGGGCCAGCGGAACGAAGAGCCGCTCATTGAGGGAGGTGAAGAGGAGGATTGTGATGAATAGGAACGCAGACAAGGATCCGGCGGGGACCGTGAATGACCCAATCGAACGGTTCATGATCGTGGCCTGTTCCACGGTGAATGTGGTCATTTGAGAGTAAATGGTCCAGAAAAGGATGCAGGTGGACCATATGGGCATCAGCTTTACCACCATCTTCACTTCCTCAACTTCTGTCACGGTCGAGACCAGCCACGGGTTCGGTTCAGTTCCTTTAGCTGTTGAATCCACCTCATCGGGTATGGCCGCCTTGTCCAGACACCTATGGAAACACAAATGAAAATCTTTGTATATGTGAAGTTATGACATTTACTCAAGAAGATACAATTCAGAAACTGTAAGGGCCGTCCTAACTTGCCGTAATCAGAAGATCGATCAATTGTAATAGAGAATTTGACATCGCCATTTACCATTTACTCTAAAATGGTTAATCTTGTTCGATAAAGGTATGAATAATTATTTACTACTTAATCACCTGAATTTATCTGTATGCGGAACTCGGGCATTTTCGAACCCATTCAGGAAGCTGTGATGCGCCGGGTAAGGTCTACTCCTCTTTTTCCAGGCCAGAAACGCTACCCTCCATATGACCGTCAATGGGCTCCCCTGTGGCTTCCTGAAGCGGTACAGCCTCGTCCCCGACAGCAGAACGATGACCGCGATCACCATCGAGCCTGCCGAGATCCCGTACCCCCAACCTCTCCCAATGTTGTCCTGGATATACACGAGAACAATCACTGCAAAAAGGGAGCCGATGCTGATCCCAAAGTAGAACCGGTTGAAGAAGAATATCATGGCCTTCTCCTCCTTGGGGTCCTTGCTGTCGAACTGGTCTGACCCGAAACCTGAGACGTTGGACTTTATCCCGCCACCTCCGAGTGCAACTGTGTAGATGGCTACGTAGAAAAGGGCCAGCTGGCTGCTATTTGCCTCGATGCACTGGTGGAGGAGTCTCTGGTAGTCGCTGCAGGGCGGCGGTCTCATGCCAGGGATCGCTGTGGCCAGTGTTAGTAGACCCACTCCCTGTGGATAGATGTTGAAATCAATGTCACAAGTAAATCTTGGCTCTTCGATCAATGTTTCTTAGATTTTTGAGGTTTTTGAACGTCTTTAGCCAGTGATGGACATGACAAATTGCGACAGTACTTTTCAACTTCAAGGGACTCCCGGAAACATAGCTCCTCTAGTTAATTTTCTCTCTATTTTCCGATCCGGATGGAGACTTTTGCTTCTCTGGGAGCTTACCAAAGCGGTTATGGAGGCGAAGATCGAGACTGCGAGGTATCTTCCGAGCTTCGCATCGGCTAGGAAACCGCCTAACAGGCCTAGAAGGTTGAGAGTGCCCAAGAAGTTGGTGACTATAGTGGCAGACTTGGCTGAAGAAATGTGCAGGTCTCCCACCAAGTAAGTCACCAAGTTCATGGATATCCCCATCACGCATATCCTCTCCGAAAGCTCGGTCCCTGCACAAAAAATGCACCCGCAACCGTTAAGTAATACGTATGGCCCATCTAACTTCGGGGCCAACTCGTGCCAATGAGTGTCCGAACAGCCTGCTGTGAAACTACAGTGGTACGGGTACCTAAGATTAAACCAGCAGCAAGCCATCCTCCGGTCTTGGTCTTGTCCACCGGGTGGTTTCCTTTGTAGTCCACGACGGACCCATCATCGGAGGATCCCTTCTCACCTTCATTCGCTGGCAAAACCTGTCCGGCATCGAGACGTCAAAGCATAAAAGCTACTGATTATGAAAAATAAACCGACCGAAATCGATTCAACTAGAGGAAAGTGCGTGAGACTACCATATTGCCTGACAGAAACCGTAAGGGGAGATCCAGACAGAGGCAACGAAGAAGAATGCTATCGGTTGAGTTGCTACAGACTGATACGTACTTGAAGGTAAGAGATAACGAAAAGGGGCAGAATTTAAAGCAGAAATAACAAACGATTCGTGAAAGTTTAAGGGGGACACTTGTGTGGCTATGATGTCCCGTCCAAGTACAAAATTTGACATGGCACTGGCAACGCAGAGTTATCTGTGTGTACATACATATATTTGTCCAATTATAGGGACCATCTGTCTAGCAGGAGATAGAACGAAGAAGAGAATAGAGGGCACTAATAATATTACTGGTGATAATCGAACATGTAATCTTTTGATTGAGATCGAGTGCAATATCGTTGCACTAATTTCTCTTCACCAGTTTTATGTATAATTGTTTGAGGGCCTCATGCGTGTCACCGAAAGGTTTGGGCCTCAGCAGCTTGTGGTGTCCACTGGCTCCCTCCAAATTTTGTGTACAAAACGCAAGGACAATGACCATTCTCTAACCAAATCTGGAATTCTGTTATCTCTTAATTCTTTGAGCAATCCATCGCATCGAAATGGGACGATAGGTCGAGAAAAGAGGCGTCCGAGCAGCACTTGGAAGGCTTTGATTTGCTGTGCTGTCATCACAATTGGCGTCTGGACCATCAAGTGAGTTGCATCGCATGCTTCCCAACCCATGTGGTCCAAGAACTGATGATGCCCAAAAGAGCCCTGCTGATACATATATAGTAAGAATGTAATATGCATGACAATTCTCTATCCCGTAAATCAGTAACCTCTTTCGGTCAGGATAGTCAGGACTGCGTCATTACTCTCCCAACTAACGTGTTGAATGAGTTTGGGATGGTTCTTTTCATGGCGATATCGAATTTGGGCATGAGTCATGAACACTTTCAGTGACACAGCTTTACTGTTGTCTGTGTTCATTGCAGTTGCCTCTCATATTCAACCAAATCCATTATTGCAGCCTCCATTTTCTTCAATTACGAGGGTATAGAAGTCTCATTGACGAGAACCGGATAAGAAACTCTGAGATTTCAAGTCGAGAGTCGTGTCACTGCACTGTTGGAAAAGTATAAAAGGGCATAGAAGATCTCCTTTGATTACTTCTTGATGCATGCTTCGCTTGTCTGTGTCATTTAAGTCCACGATTTGAACATGTAAATCGAGTCGGATGCTGGTAGAGGCTGTGAATGTCAGTGGTACAAAGGCTCTTCCAGTCTCAGCATAAAGAGTCATTTTCCAGTGCCTTTCTCATGAGAAAAATTTAGAGATATTAGCATCTTAATGATTATATGGTGGAAAAAGGAATATGGCGATGGAATAATTTCTAATATTCTGGCTAACTTGATAGAGGGCAGTGGATCCAGCTAGGTTTTTTATCCCAACATAATCTCCTAACATCGAGAAAATATTTAGTATATAATACATAACAAACTCGTACAAATTATCATTCGGTATCAAAAATTTACACGCGTCAGCGGGTCATCTGCAAGCAGCTAATCATATCCCAGATGATTGATTGGAGCAGAGTTTCTTTCTGGGTGGGTGGGAGAGCTTTTGCCACCACTCATCTGATTGAGTGATCATTTTTGCCAAAGGCAGAAAAAGGGACAGAGTACGAAGCCTGAGAGATGTGCGTGTGTGAGGGGGAGAGAGAGAATTACGTGCCGACCTTATCGTCGGCAAAATTCACATGGGAATTGTCTCGGGAGCATCTGCTTTTGTTAGAACTTGGTCATCTGTTGTTCATATCAAAGGCAAAATGGTCCACGGTCCATGGTCCAAGCCATGTCAACTGTTCATGTCTTTTGTCCGTCTTGGAAAAAGAACCAATGCTGGTACCGTTGGCAACTTCATCTACTTGTCAAAGTCCTATCGTGCAAGAGAAGAATACGTATAGCCGGGTCAGGACAACCATGCAAAGACATCACAATAATGCAGGTAAGTCCCTGAAATGTGCATTTCCGACCGGGATGAAATGTCTCCGGTTCTTTCTTATCTCGATCAAGGCGTCGGCGCACCCGGGTCATGTACAGGTTAGCAATAACTATCTGTTGCCTGAGTGTTAGAGGGTCGACAATCGTGTAGAACTGGAGATCTAAATACCACCTACTGTTCAGAAACTCAATAAATCCTAACTAATCTAGGTTTCATCTGGGTCGATCGACTAAGTAGCAAAACCATAGTTTTAAAAACCGGACCGGACCGGCCGGTCGGACCGGGAACCGGACACCAGCCCGGTCCGGTTTCACTAATTGCTCCATTTGCATCAAGGACCGGGTTGGACTGTGTGAACCGGCCGGTCTGACCTGGTTTCCACCGAACCGGTCAAGAAACCGGTCAATGAAGAAAAACAAAAAAAATAAAAAACAAGAGTCAAAAATAGAAAAAAAAAAGGAAATCTAAGCTCTAAATTAATGTATAGAATATAGCAATCTTATTTATAAAATTGAAATTATAAATTAATGTATAGAATATAACAATTTTACATTCATATTACTAATTTTATACTATTATAAGTATTATTTGTAAAAACCCGGTTAGACCCATCGAACCCCGGTTGAACCCAAGAACCCAAAAACCCATACCTTGACGGGTTTCCGGTCCGGTCCGGTTTTAAAAACTATGGGCAAAACTTCCCTCATATGAATTTTCTTTATTTACAATATTTGAACTCAAAATTACCATCTCGACCAATCTGTCGGCAACAACAGCAGGAGCAGTATGCCAATGGGCCCGGTTATGTCAGATGGATCGGGTCTAAGTTCAATGGGCCGCATTGAGACGATTAGGTCCAACCCCACCTTGCATAGGGTGATGTACCTTAAAGTAGAAGGAAAGATAACGTTAATAAAGAGATTTAAATTTTGCAGCTAAACGAACTGACGTGGGTCGGTTAGGATTAAGATGATTCAATATCTCTTTCTCTTAAGTAAAATATCACTTTCGAATCATGTGAATAGAAGATACCCATAATTGGGATAATTTTACTCAGTAATAGACCGATTAGACTCGAACTCGAATTTATCAGGCTGCAAAGAAACTTATGCAGCCGAAATTGGGGGCCGAACAACTCGGTCGGTCCAGCCTCTCACGAAAATTTTGAGCAAGGGGCTTTGAAAAAAGACCAACCCCATATATTCCTACACTGGATTAATTGCTTGTTGCAACAATTATTTCTTATACGAAGCCAGCAGAGGAGAACTTCTTCGGTCGAGTCCTCCGATCTGTCCCTCCAGCTGCATCATCTTCGCAAACACTCCGACCAACGGCGCCGTGTTGTACGTGCAAGCCTCGGTCTGCATGTAATTGCCCCGTTGATCAGAGAACTTGTCCCGGCAATCAGGTCCTCCCACCAGCGCCCCGACCACCACATTCGGGTTTGGGTCCAGCCGCCCGTACCAGTCATCGTACCCCTGGGTGCACCCGATGAACCCTCTGTGCTCCCTGTACGACTGGATCGAGGCCCCTCTGTGGTGAACCCTTTTCGGGTAATTCAGCCCGTAGCCGACCAGGTAGCTCATGTTCATCGGGTTCGAACCTAGGATATAGTCGGCCTGGCGTTTCGCGAACGTGATGACCTCGCCGTGTTCCACGGGTCCTCTTGGGCAAGAGAGCGTCCGGTTCAAACCGCGGAGGACGTCGGAGTAGATGGTCAGGAGGAAAGATGCTGAGGACACGTACTGCATGTTGTTCCACTGGCGCACGTACAGCAAGCCTCCCGGGGTTCGGTCGACATTGGTGTCGTTGTTCATATCGAGGCAGGAGCATATGTAGTACTCGGCTTTCGACTGGTACATCTCGAGTATGTGGCCATGGGCCCTGTGCTTCGAGTTCACGAGCAACTGTAAATAAAATTTTCTGCATGTAAGATTTGTTGATCGGACATGATTTCAGCCTGGAAAAGAAACAGTAAAAATAAGCCTTTTGCTGCAGCTTCCCTTTGTTTGGTGCCTTGATTTGGGGCTAACTCCCATCTATGGAAAAGTAGACGTTTTGATTTAAAGCTACAGAGTGATGATATGATTCCATCATTGAAAGGGAGGGAAGCATGCCATCAACGGAAAAGAAAAAGTCTTCATACTTAGTTATCTCGGGTTTTGTATGCAAGTTATAAATTGCGATTCACGTGGACAGATTTTATCTGACCGTTTAAGACAATAGTGACATTGGCTAGAAAGCATGTTATGGGTAGGGACTTAAGTCGACGATCGAACGATGACAAGCCTCGATTGACCGATGCAGATGGTAAGAATAGGATTATGGTTAAATTAGTTAAGTTGCGTATTAATTAATTACCTGAGAGGCCATGACTTGGAGACCGGCGTACTTAACGTCCCAGCTGAACTCGGTCATGGCCCAGCCGACCCCGCCGAAGCTGTGGGCATTGTCGATGGCGTAGTTCAGGTAAACCTCATCGCCGGTGGCCCTGTGAAGCCACAGCGCCGCCCACAACAGCTCATCCTTGTACCCGCTCACCGACCCGTAGTAGCTCTTCACCACCTCCACACTCCTGTCGTACTCTCCCCTGTATCTGTCCCCGAACTCGAACAGCTGCCCACCACAAAACACACAACATTCACCCCACCGTCATTCATATTACACTAAAGTGACTCAATTTATAGATTGATAATCGGCCAATTACCTGCTGGGCATGGTGCAGAAGGAGGTGAGAGTAATGCGGTTTCGATCTGCGGAAGATTATGGATGCTGCGGCCATTGCGGCAGCAGTCTCTCCAGCGATGTCCGACCCAGGGTTGTTCTCGTCCACCTTGTACGCCCGCCGTGAAGTGGTCATGTCCTCCGGCCTCTGCCAGCAGTAGTGATCCGTATCTCCATCGCCCACCTGTAACGATAAGGAATTCAGCAGTCTGATAAGTTTTGGATGCTTTAAGATGTTTGGATGTCCGAAGCTGTACACTGTATACCTCCGCCCAGAGGACGTTGGGACTGGTGTGTGCCTTGATGAAGTAGTCGGTGCCCCATTTGATGGCCTCGAGCGCGTGCTCCAGCTCGCCGGTGGCATCGATCTGTTTGGCGAACTCGATCACACTCCACGACAGCATCGTCACAGTGAATGCCATCGGCAGCCCGAACTTCACGTGGTCCCCGGCATCGTAGTACCCTCCGACCAAATCAACCTGCGCTCATTTGCCGAACTTTGAATAAGATGCTTTCATTCTTTCCTGATTTCACTGGCATTACAGTGCAGATATGAATGAGGGAGGGTTGGGCTCTGCTTACTCCTTGTTCGAGGCCGTCGGTGAGGCCGGAGTGGTCCCGCCACGTGACCCTCTGGCTGTAGGGTAGCCGACCAGAGCGCTGGGCCTCGAAGTACAGGAGGCTCTTCTTCAGAGCATCTGCGTACTCGAGACTGCCGGCGACGACGGGGATCAAGAGGCCGAGGAGGAGGAGTGCATGAAGTAGAAGAAGGGGACAATGCCGGGTGAATCGCCCCTCTCCCGTCTCCTCCATTTCAGCCCCGTCTCTCCCTCTCCGTTTCTCTTTGAAAAGAAAGGCTTCTTGGGAGAGGGAGAGTGTTGAATTGAGACTTTCTTCTTCTGAAATGCTTTCAAACAAACAGTCGGCCCGACAGAGAGCAGAGTGACTGATTGAGGAGTCACTTCTCTGTTGCTGTGGCATGTGCTTTTCATATGCTTTGAAGTTAGATTATTCATTACTTTGGTTCCTGCGTAACTGTAACCGTAATTTCTGCCGGTCTCTCCATTGTCGGACCTGAAGTTGACTGGACGGAGCTGGAGTCAACGAGTTGAGTCAAAAATCTGCAAACGGTGTTTGGAAAATACAGGTGAAAACACGGGCTAGCAAATTCAATGGAAGCCGAAAGTCCTGAGCCGAGCGCGAGTTTCGGGATGGAAAAACACGTGCCAATAAGGAACTGAAGGCCTCCCAATGTGGGTTTCCCAATAAAGTGTTTGTTGGGTATAGCTCCTGCGAACAGAGCAATTGGTTTAAAAGTGGTAGATGAAAGATCCAAGAGAAGTGCACGGGGAATTTCACTGTTGAGGACCGAGCTTGAAACTTCTTAGTTCGTATTGAGAGTGGTACCGCTATACCGGACGACCTTTCTTTGCTGTACAAATGGTTTATGCTCTATGGTATGCTCTCCGCATTTAGATGGACCGGGTCCATATTCAAGGAAGCCGATCTGCAGTGGACCTGCCAGCCATTTTCCCTTGCCGACATTCATTCCCATGTAATTCAGATTTTGACCAATTTCATAATCACTTAAGAGTCTAATTCTTAATTCTTATCAGTGTAATTTTCTATTGCATCACCATCACCATTGTCGTTCAAAGGCAGGCTCTCTGTGCTTATAGGTCTCTAGATCATATGATTATCGAAAGTTAACGGATAAGAGAATATCTCATTTAGAGCTGCTCGCAACAGGATCTCGACTCTCGAGCAACATCTCTGTTGACTGCTTTTTTTTTTTTTTTGGTTTTTCCGTGTCAGGAGAACGTGCCATGGATGGAGCATGTCAAAATCAAGCTACGGACATACGGTGCCCGTAAATTGCGACCATGAGTGATCACTTTTCTTTTTGTGAAAAGGGTTTGCTATTACGATGTGATGGACTCATCCCTTCTCAGTTAATCCCGGGAATTTAGGGAACCAAAAGGATGCTGCTTGACATGCAATGCTGCTGGCCCACCTTCTTGACTATTTAAAGAAATGGGTTCTCAACTCTCGAGGAAGGAATATCGAGCAACTGTCCGTGATTATTCTCGAATTAAAATTAACTTTTAAAGTTTATGTCCCCTTTATAACTAAAAATATCGATCTGAAAAAAAATTTTACATTCGAATTTTTTTAAAAAAATTCGTGATTAAGGGAACATTACCCATTAACCTTTTATTGGAAATCCTGACTCGATCCCAAATTCCTGGGTGAACGCTTTTCGGTGTGCACTCTGGAAGAAAAGTATTTGCACACAGCTCTTGAATGAAGCTGGTTTCGGCTTCCTGTAAATTTCTCGACTTTCGCCCGGTGCGATTCCAAATCGATGAAAGCGCGGCATTCAATTCGGGGTAATGCAACAGGTCCTTTGAAGTAAGTATAACATGACCGACCTGGAAAATTATATATGTCGGAGAGTTCATTGTAAGCGGGAATGCAAGGGGAATTAGAATTGGCACATGGCCATATCTATTCATTAATTCTCTATACATTGTTTGGTACACCGTCGTCGTTCGGCGTCGGTGCTTCTCTCTCTTACCTGCCGGTCACTCTTCCAAGTGAAGGATTGAAATCCGGAAGATTTCCAGACACAGAATCTTTCGAAGAGGTTCCCACTTGGATACGCCTACCCATTTAATTAATAGGATTTAATGTTGTAGCGATTGCACTCGATTTGAAATTAAGAAATTGGTGTTCATGTTCTAATAATGGGATTTTCTCCTATTTCATTGGTTTTCGCATCTTTTCCGAACTCATAATTCTCCGATATAACCAGGAATTTGTGTGTGTATATATATACATATATGGCTATTAATGCACTGCTCTCCAACTTATAATGTGTGTCCTACACAATGGACACTATGGCCCAAAAACATGTGGTTTTCTCAATTCTTCATAGCCGTGTAACACTATATAGTCTTGTGAATCACCTCGAGAGAGTCGAACGAACGAATGCCGGGACCTGCGATCTCGAGAACCTTCTCTATGGTTCCTTTGTCCCCCCTTACCTGAATCGGCCCTTAAAAAAGTTATTTCCAGGGAAATAGTTCGGAGTTTTCACTTTTTAGATAGTAGGGGTATGCACATGTACTTGAGCACATGTTTAATGAAACTGAAATCGAAACTTATTTTAACCGATTCCTTATTTTTCCATTCGAAACTTATCATATTCCCATTAGAATTTACCCAGAACCTATCATATTGGATGCTTTTGCACACCTCTATCAGATAATCTAAAACTTGATGCCATCCCTCCCCATCCGGATCCCAGGGGGGCATCTGAGCGGGGTCCAGCTCTTGCAGAAACTAATTTTCACGGCGTAGATCTAAAGTTGAATCTTGCAGTAAATTTGATCGGACGGCAGCCTCCCTGCCTGAGATTGCGGGTCGCTGGCCCCCGAAACATTTTGGTGTTTTTCCTGTCGCTTTCCTCCAAGGTATACGTAGCTTGTCGAGAGAGCTGAAATTTAGGCCCAATGGGCTACGAAGATATGTCCTTAACAGTGGGCCTGAAGCCAGCTGAGTCATGGGCTTTTGCTTAGTGGGCCCGTCCTTGTCAATTCAAACCATTGTCGAATCTGATCCACCCTCCTCTAAAACGGAAATTTGTCAATTAATTTAGTTGAGGTTATTCGATATTTTTAATTAATAAAAAATTTTAGATGATGCAATCCGTGAAATTAAAATAAGTTAATTTCATCAAATTTACGAATATTATCGGATTTGCAGGGTTATCGCCACGTGGTGCTCGCAGGAGTCGCTCAAAGCTTGCTATCTTTCCCGCGCTTCAAAACAATCACGTGCGGAGCACGTCTTCACCAATTGGTTCAATCAACCGGTCACATGACCGATGAGAATTTTAGCAAACTTCAACCTGAAGGATTTCTCTGTTCTCGATCAACCGAGGCATGAGTTCCCATCTAATCACCCTCCCGAAGGTTCATGGGTTGTTGAAACCGATACTCGGTCGAAATTGAGTATTCTCGTATTAGAATCCTTGAAATGTGTCATCTTAACCGAAATCCTTCGAGTCACACGTTAATGCAACTGACTCCCGTGAAATAGAGTTCCAACCGATTTTCCTGATGAACTTTCACCAATCTTATAAATTTTGATTACATGTGGTGATGCACAATTTGAAAACACGGCAAGGAGAGAGGTTCTTGATGGCCATAAAAAAAACACGAGTTCAGGATTCTTTTCCAACGGATTTCGCAATTTGAAAGTGAAAGAGAGCGCCATAACGTCCGAAAAGGAGATGTGTTTGTTTCATCGGAATCGGATTTTGAGGGATACCATGCCAACTTACCCTATTTGTGCCATTGGCTGGGACGTTACGTAGCAAAACACGACCGCACGTGCGAGGCCACACTACCCTGCTTTTTTTCTTGACTCCGGCTTGGTTCGAGCTGAATTTCCCATTTTCTGTTACTCTGATGTTATATTTACAGGATTGCCGCCGAACTCATCGCAGGTCCGAAAGCAACTCCACCCTCCTCTCGGACCTTTCCCCGTTCCTCCTTGGAAGCATAGCATATATTCCTCCCATTATCCATAAAGAAGACAGAAAGCTGAAGCCGGGACCACTCAATTAAATTTTTTTAAAGAAAAAAATAAGAGAAATAAAATTCAAATTTGAAATCTCATGAACACATCGGTCGAAGAGGAGTAGTGCCCAATGACCGAACTCGACCGGGATTAATGATATTCGGGGCGTAAGTGATCGAGCGGAAGCACGGGGAGGCAATAACTGTGGAGACCTAACACAACAACTCCTCCGATCACCAACTTG
Organism: Lagerstroemia speciosa; assembly: GCA_037672795.1. NCBI lineage: Eukaryota > Viridiplantae > Streptophyta > Magnoliopsida > Myrtales > Lythraceae > Lagerstroemia > Lagerstroemia speciosa. Next base: position 7,069,748 of record CM075288.1, read on the forward strand.
GTCGGACACGACACGGCCATTAAGAGGATGGCAGAGGAGGGGACTGCCAAATATGATCTGCTGTAGTAATAGCAGCTCGCTGTCTTTTGCGTCCTCTGGTAGAAGACAGTAAAGCCCTGTGGGACAGTGTCCTTAAAAATTTAAGGATCATAGGTCCCACTCTTATTCTCTTCTTGTGCTGAATCACTGGTTCTTAATTAATTGAATGACAAAGTTGCCAATTTGTGGGCCACATTATTATTCCCGTATGCAGTGAAATAGTGACCAGTGGTATTACTCTCGACCTGTAATTAAGAGATCTTAAGTTCGATTCTCACCATTGGCCAGTGGGGTTCTCTGCGCTTCTTTATTTTCTCCTCCTGGTATCCCCTCCTGGATACGCGTGCCTCCTCTGTACACGGAAAAAACTCATTGTGGGTGAGCATCAATCGTTCGTGTAAAAGAGAATGTTACTGCTTAAGTCAAATCCGAACGAATGTTACTGATTCCGATAAATGAATAGTACTTATCCAACAGCTGCTGGTGGGCCTTGGGTATAAATGTCTCTAGATGAACAACAAGGTCGATCCTATTCCGCGACGGATACTAGATAGTTGCTTGCCTTGATCCACACAGCTGTCGACTCCCGTACCTGAGGTCTCACCGGCCCAGGTGCGAGAGTCGATAGCATCCGAAACAGCAGCTCGACATCTCATACATGTAGCTCTCGGACCCATGATCGAAACCGCACCTTGATTACCACCGGCTTCGAGGGTCCGAGTCGACCGAACCGGTCTTTACTTGAGTGTGATAAATGGTCGGTCAGGCATTAGTGGTCTATTATTATGAGGAGATGCTATGCTCATGATTACCCGGTCAGACATCATACCTTGAATGGATTTATTGATTAACACATTGACAAAGACACGCCTCTCTCTTTAATATATTGCAGTTCCTTCTTTAAGGAACACGAGACACAGGCATTGATATTATCATTTTTTTGTTTGCACTATGCAGTATCGTCGGATCAGCTGAAACGTACATCGAGACTAATATGCGGTCAACCGAGATCCCTGGAAAAGTTCTCGTCGAACCTGCATTCACGTTATTATATGTTATGCATAGAAGATGTGTATATCTGTGCATATGTGTGTGTATATATATGTATTTATTGTCATCCTGTCCTATGTCAAAGAATAAACACTGAGTCTGCTCAAGCGTGTCTCAGTGTAGCCTCCAAACTCAAGAACATTCATTTTGTAAATCTTCTCCAATAAAAATATGGAAGCTATAGGGATTCTCAAGAACATTCATGTTCAATTTATCAAATATTTAAAATTATTTTTAGATGCATTAAATAATAATTAATATTTCACGTAATACGTTGTAAGATTTTTTTCAATTTTAATCTATATTTCTATGCCGTGGGCCCCAGTGGCGGGATTGGGTGGCAATTCTGTAGTTAACTAGTAGTGTGGGGGCATTTGCACTGGTGGATTGATCGGAGAGAATGCTGGTTCCGAAGGAGAAGGTGAAACGTGTATAGTATGTGATAGTATTAATGTTATGATCATGAGTTAATAAAAATAAAATTTAATTATTTTTAAGATTATTTATTTTAAATTTTGTTAAAAATATTTTAAAAATAACTAAATTATATTAATCTGTAATATCAGTAACACTAGATGATACACTGTTACCTTCGGAAGAGCACAAATTGCTTTGGGAATGCTACTTTGCATATTTATTTTTTGTTCTCTCTTCACTTTTTCCGGCCTTCTTCTTCTTCTACTTTATATCCGCGCCTTTACTTTCTCCTCCTTCGGTATTTCTCTGCAACTTCTCGCCATCTCTCTCTCTGTCTCTCGCTTCGCTGTTCGCTGGCCATCTCTCTCCCGGTTCCACGCGTGGGCGCTCGAGAGCAGAGCACTCAGAGCATCAGTAATGGCGGATATAACCCACCTTCCGATGGAACAACTCCAGGACCTCGAGTACTGCATCGACTCTAACCCTCCTTGGGGTAGGCACCCTCCCCCAATCTTCATGTGTCTCAGAAAAGCACGGACTGGTCGTTTTACTCGGCAGCAGAATGAACTCCTTTGCATTTCATGTCAAGGGACATGCTTCTCTTTCTATCTCTCTCTTCTTCTTTTTTTTGCTCCTCAAGGTGATGTTTTGCCTCCATGAGGGTCCTGTGTTGGTTACAGGGAAATGGGGAGGCCTGCCATGAAGGAGCTTAAGCTTAACGAAGAGGTTCAATTCAGTACAGAAATGGCATTGCGATCACAATGTTGGCCGAATAATCTCTATCACAGCTATTACGAACCAATGTTTTTGGCTTGCCAACTGTGCTTCACTGAAGCCTGCATTTATTTCACTCTCCTTGTTAGGGCATTTGTGCGGAAATATTAAACAATACTATCATAGCTTAAATTAATGGACTAGGTCAAACCTTTTGGTGGAAGGTTTGTGGCTCTGAAAATGGGGAAGGCTGGCTGTAAAGCTAGGAACTTGCCAGCACATTGCCTCCCCATTTATCTGATTTTTACGTGAATGCTCGATATGTAAATACTGTACTGTTCCCGATTCCATCTTCCACTCTGAAGATTCTGATGAAAATTCTGAAAGCATTCTATAGATTCTTGGTGGAAGCTCGTGTAAAATGCATTTTTCATTTCCTATTCATCCTTGTGTTCTTACTGCTCTCTGTTGGTACTGTTTGCTGGAAGAAATGTGAATGACAGTTGATCGTGCCATTTGAATGTGATCAGTATTAGTATTGCTGCTGGTTTCCATGATGAGATAGATTTATTGCAGAAGTATCAAATTTTACTTCTTTTTCCCGTTATTGATGAATATATCCATATCTTTTATGTGTTACAAAGGAGGTCCATGTGGCATGGAAGGGGTAGGAGTAAATGGGTAAAAATGGTCATGGTAGTCTCAGTTATGAGAGACGAATGGGGACCGTTTGATTCGAAGTTGAGAATAGTATCATTGCACCATAATCCTTTCTTTCATATAACTATTTTTGATCTCTCAATGTTTTTTCATCTGTCTGATTTTGGAAGCATTATCTTGCAGTGGAAACCATTCTACTGGCATTCCAAAATTACATTCTGGTGCTGGGAACCAGTGTAATGATCCCTTCCATGCTTGTGCCAATAATGGGTGGGAGCGATGTGAGTTTTCCTCTGTCTCTCCAGTCTCTTGCTAATTTAACCTTTATTTGTTTGCCATTTTTCTACATTATCTGGTGCTCAAAGTAGAACTTGATCTTTGCATTGTGTATAAGTTGACTGAGTAGTGATGCCGACTTCTCTTCTACAGCCTAAAGGACTTGAAATCTGGTTTGTTGGGTTTTAACTTTGTTCAATTGCATTAATTATTTGGATTCTCCTTGTGATTGAGTTTGCAATTTCATCATGAAGCAGAGGGTTGTAACTCTTCTCTCCATAGGCTTCGTAAGGTCTAGGACCAAAATACATACAAGATTATGTGTCACGTGTTGATTTTGACCAATTGTTTTTGTTCATACAAACAGGGTGATAAGGCACGTGTGATACAAACTTTGCTCTTCGTAGCTGGCATTAACACACTTCTCCAAACACTGTTCGGAACCAGGTTACCTGCAGTAATTGGAGGCTCCTTTTCTTATGTGATTCCAATAGTCTACATCATAGGTGACGCATCGCTTCAGAGGATTGATGATTCTCATGAAGTAGGTTCCTTACCTTTTTTACCTGGTTCTACATTGATGGGTAGCTTAGGAACCAACTTGTAATAAATGAATCTGCTCCCTCTTCAAAAGTAGGTTCGGGTTTTTCCTCTATGTCCTTTCATTTTCATTGAGTCGTTCGTGGTTGAGTTTTTTGCTTTGAAAGTATCACTGAAAAGATAGTGAAAAAGGTGGCATGAAAAGCATCTTCATTCCTAGAAATTTCAGTCTTTATGCTAGATGTCAACGGTGGGGTGATCCCACCTGTGTAAAAAGTACTTTTATTGCTAATTCTCCGAGCCAATTTGTGGTTCCAACATATGGGCAAAGAATTGAGATCGCATGGGTTAAAAAGCTGAGCAAGAAGGATGAGGATCATTTTTAGTAAATTACTAAGAAGCTGATGTATTTCATGTCTTTCGGGATCCCACTGTGGGACATCTCTTGACCTTTTCCACAGAACATAAGTTAAATATCTTTCTCATTTTATTGTGTTCTGCCTCCATGTGGTTTGCAGAGATTTCTACAAACAATGCGGGCTATCCAAGGAGCTCTAATTGTTGCTTCGAGCATACAAATAATTTTGGGCTACAGCCAAGTGTGGGGTCTCTTTTCACGGTAACTTACTAGAATTGATTACACAATGGAAGATCAGATCGCCTCGTAGCTTAGGTTCACAGAAAATGCAATTAAATTTTGCAGATTTTTCAGTCCACTTGGCATGGCACCTGTGGTTGGATTAGTTGGCCTTGGACTGTTCCAACGGGGATTTCCTGCGGTAGGTGTTGATTTCTAAGTTTGAAATTTGCCCCACTACAGCGGCTTTAGGATTTTCCTCTTTCAGGAATATCTCCCCTTTTATACTATTCAACTAACCGTTATGGCATGCTTGATGTGATAGAATAGGAAGATAAATTCTGCAACATCATAATTTGTTTGCCATTCCATTCCCTGCTCATTCCATTGGATAAAGCAAGTTGTTAGAGAATAATATAGGCCTCATGAGAGTTCTTGTTAATTTCCTGTATCAGATCGATAATGCCTTTGCTTCTTTTAACAAAGTCTTTCAACTCTGTCCCTTTCCAAATATCCTGAACTGTTTGTACAAGTTGAAACCTGATATGTGTGAATTTCAGCTGGGCAATTGCGTGGAAATTGGAATTCCCATGCTACTGCTAGTCATCGGATTGTCACAGGTATGCATCTTTAATACCTGTTCTTGCAATATCTATCAATGTTGATCATGTCTTTCACTCTTTGTAAAAGTAAGAAAAAATTGCAGTACCTAAAGCATGTGAGACCGATAAGAGATGTCCCCATTTTCGAGAGGTTTCCAGTTCTGATCTGTGTCACAATCATTTGGATCTATGCCCTTCTCTTGACTGCCGGTGGGGCTTACAGAGACAAACCTACTCTTACTCAACGGAGTTGCCGTACAGATAGGGCTAATCTCATATCTACTGCCCCATGGTATTTGAGTAAACTCATATCACATTCTCACTTTATCTGCCATATTCTTCTGGTTCTGAAAATCGAGAAAATTCCCATTTCCTATTGTTTTTCAGGTTCAAGTTTCCGTATCCTTTGCAGTGGGGCCCACCCACATTTTCGGCAGGCCATGCATTCGCTATGATGTCTCCGGTCCTGGTCTCGATGGTTGAGGTAAATAAATTCGTCAAATCAAAACAGTTGTATTTTATATGATCATGTTATTTGGTCCTGGACCTTTTCCTGATGTCTGAAAAGGTTCAAGGTTGAGATTACAGCATCACTTCTTTCACATAGATCTGTTCATTATTTAATCAATTTTCATGCAGTCAACCGGGGCTTACAAAGCAGCATCTCGATTAGCAATTGCAACCCCACCCCCTGCATATGTACTGAGCCGAGGCATTGGGTGGCAGGTATTTTACTTCTCGATGATGCCACAAAGATGGCGAAGCATTCTAAATTGTTAAGCAAACTAAGAAGTTAGTGTTACAAATTTGATTATTGGAAACACCAAAAGATTAATCGTCTGGCAAAGATTCACTTATTCTGAGGGAGGGTTCCATTACATGTTAACAGCTGGCCTATTTGGCAGGGAATCGGGATCTTGCTTGATGGTCTGTTTGGAACTGGCACGGGCTCTACTGTTTCTGTGTAAGAGCATGCGTACTAGACCACTGATTAGCCATCATTTTCACACGGAACAATCTCAGTCACCATCATTTCCTTGTTTGTTCAGTGAAAATGTCGGACTCCTAGGACTTACCCGAGTTGGGAGTAGGAGAGTAGTCCAAATATCTGCTGGCTTCATGATATTCTTCTCCATCTTAGGTACATGATTTTCCCCATAATGAATAGCAAGTTTAGGTCATAATCCAGACCGATAATCTTCTCCATCCCACTTTCCTTCATTTGATTGAAGTTGTCTCTACAGGAAAATTCGGAGCTGTATTTGCATCCATTCCCTTCCCGATATTTGCTGCCTTGTATTGTGTTCTTTTTGGCCTTGTAGGTAAGCAATTAGCTTCAGAAAGTTTCCGTGTTGCTGGCTACATTGTTTTCTATGCTTAATGTGTGTTTCTTCATCTCTTTCCAGCATCTGTTGGACTGTCCTTCCTTCAGTTCACGAACATGAATTCAATGAGGAACCTTATAATTACGGGGCTGTCACTGTTTCTAGGAATATCGGTTCCCCAGTTCTTCAATGAATACTGGACTCCTTCCAGACAGGGCCTGGTACACACAGGAGCTGGCTGGGTAAGTTTTCAACTCAGCAAAATAGTAACTTTCACAGAGGGAAAAGAATTTCGAAGTTAATACAGGAAAAAGGTACTTTTAAGGTGAATTTGGAAGATAGTTGGATCGAGGAATGTTCCATGAAAGTCATTACTTTCCATGTTAGAGAGAGAGAGAGAGGGAGAGAGGTGAACTCAAACAGCAGCAAACAGTTTTTCTTGGCTCTCTTAACCCTCTTTAGCATGCGTATCTCGATAAACTTGCTTGTGACTGATCGGTTGATTGGTTTCTGCAGTTCAACGCTTTCTTGAACACAATCTTCTCATCACCGGCGACCGTGGGCCTGATCGTAGCTGTCTTCCTAGACAACACCCTGGAAGTCGAGAAGTCGAAGAAGGATCGGGGTATGCCCTGGTGGGTAAAATTCCGAACGTTCAGAGGCGACAACAGGAACGAAGAGTTCTACACTTTGCCGTTCAATCTCAACAGATTCTTCCCACCGACTTAGAAAGATTGATCCACCAGAGACCGAATCTTTTTGCCAGTGACTCGGACTTAAGCTAGGCCTATTGCATTATTTAACGGGACAGGACGGGACGAGTACAGGTTGTTTTAGAGTCGAAACTCGAGAGGTGGATGGATGGAATGCTTAATTAGCAAATGCCAAATCCTTCTCTTACTTAGTACAGCACCATTTCCTCGATTCATTTTTTGCGGGCCATCTTGTTGGATGGTTCCTTGAGCAGAGAACTTGCTCACTCCCCAATTCAGATTCAATAAAGAAATAAACATTGTCCAAATCCTCCATTTCACCTTTCTTTAGTATCTTGCAAAATATGAACTTTCATATTTAAGCATTTTCTTCTTCTGTCATATGATTTGACTTAGGTGGCATCTGTTCAACTGTTGTTAAAATTACATGGGATTTTGAGATTATTTCAAAGATTTCAACTATAATAAGATTTTCTTGAATCATAAGTTAAAAAAGATGTCATATCAGTTGGTAAGTATAATGGATTAATTACAGAGTTTATTAAGTAAAGATTAAATAATAAGAATTTCTTATCATGGCAGAATTTCAATTTTGTACCATTACAAAGTTTAAGACTTTATTTATCATTTATTATTCTTTAAACCATCCGAAAATGGGTAATATCAGAAGAAGACTGATGAAGCCTCAGAAAGCCAGTACGGTTGACATCAATTGCAATTCAGCCGGTAATTCCAACAAGGTAACATAGGATCGTCATCGGCTTCATTGTTCACTTCGAACTTACAGGAAAACAGTTCGAGAAAATTATGGAAAAAAAGCAAACTTTGGAAAAATAAGTGTCGGAGGAATTTCAGAGTACTTTGAAAGATTTAATGTAATCGCATAAAACGGCTCCGTAGACCACAGAGGATTTCAGATCCACAGGTTCCTATCAACAGCGAAACATGAGACTCTATCTCGGTCCCGATCATAGCATCGCCGGTCATCGCCGTGTCGCTACCGGCGACGTGGCATCGGACCTTCGACTCCTCCGTCAGAGCCTTTACCTTTCCTATTCTCCGTGGAAGACGAGTGGAAAGAAACAAGAGCAATTGAACCCTCAGAGACCCGTTTCAAATCAAGCACACAGAGGACCGCCCATCGGCCCGCCGTCGATCCCGGCCGATCCGCGGGCTCCCCCTGGAGATGAGGAGACCGGGGAAGCGGAGGGTGGGAAGGGGACGGCGAGAGAGGGAGGCCCGCTGCTTTTCGGAGTGTCATACGGCACTTCCTATCAAATTTGGGTTATCTTCCTCATCGGGGAAAATCTCTTAAGAAAAAGAAAAATTGAACCTTCCGACCCTAGCGGCACCGCCTGCCTAAGACGCTTGATTTATGAAGAAGAACAAGAAAGCTGGTGGTCTGTGGTAGTTTATATAGAGACGGCCGCATCGTGCCCTGAGAAAACCCTAGCGCCGCCAGTCGTTAAAGGTTGGGTTCATTTGTGGGCTTTATTGGGCCACGTAGAATGGGCCCATTCATTTGTCTTTATTGGGCCTTGAGCTTTTCCTTTTTTTTTTCTTTCCCTTTTTTTCCCCAATAAATCCCTTATTCCATTAATTTTTTTATGCCGTCAGATTTTTGTAATAATTTTTAAAGAGACTTAAAACGAACTAACAAATCGAATAAAACTTTTTAGAATAAAAAGCAGAAAAAATCGATTCCAACCTTTTCCTCGGAAGATTCTTTATCCACCTTACCTGATAAAAAGATAAAAGAATTTTATCCAATTGGCATATTCCCATCCCTTTTAAATTTTGCATTAGCTGGCATATTTTTGTAAAAAAATATATTTTCTTGTATTTTCACTTTCCAAAAAGTATTTTCTTCGTATTTTTATTTTTATTTTTTACTTTTAAGTGGGGCAGTGCCTGCCATTAATCATGCAAATCTAACTAGATCCACTATCTTTCCTCTTCTTAATAATTTAGACCGTCCGACATCATTTTTTAAATTTTCACGTGTTTTCATTATTAGTAAATTTTTTATTTCTTTATTTTTCTCTTTCTTTTATTCTTTCTAAAATTATATACCTACTTTATAATCGAAAATTATAGTTTGAGTTTCTAGAATCGAGCAGTTAATGAGATCTGACTAATTCAATTTCGGATAAAATGATCATTAAGAGGAGAAATTCTCTTAGTTATAGAATTTATTTATTTCTAAAATAAAAAAAATTATTTTAATTTTTTGAGGTAAAAGGAAAATTATTATAATAAAGCAATGTGAAATTCGGTGAATATTGCGGAATTAAATATTATTTATGATTTCTGAGAACGGGAAGCGATCTGGCGCGCTTTTGCAACGGGAAGCGCCCGCTGGAGATGCCTTAAATTACTGTTTTGCCATCGCTTCAACTGTCCCTCTCAATTTCGTGACGTGTCTCTCTCTGTCTCCCTTTGTCTGATGTCCGTAGACGCGCCTTCCGACCCAAGCAAGGATTCGACCACCGCCAATCTCCTCTCTTCCTCCAGCTGACCACACAGAGAGAGAGAGAGAGAGAGCCTCCGAGAAGAAGACGAAGACGACGACGACGTCAGAAGAGAGAGGAGAGGAGAACTCGGGTTGAGAGAGGAGGGAGGGGGAAGAGAGAAACGCATTGACCCGGTCCCCTTCATTAACCACCGTTTATCCTCTTCTTGTGTCTCTATCTATCTCCTGCTTCCAGGTCCAGTCTGTTCCCCGCGATAACGGAGGTTTCCTCATCTCAATTGCCGCCGTGCTGATTCAATTTCCTCTCCGCCGTCCAGTTCACACTTCATGTGAACGGAGCCCGGTGGTGGTGGTGGTGGTGGTGTCAAGACTGTTCCTTTCTCTGCTCGTCCATTTCCATGTAGTCGGAACCGATCCAGGTATCCCTCCTCCTTGCTCTCTCCCGTGCGTTGATAATAAAGCTCGTGTCTGTGGATTCTTTTTATGATTGAGTTTCTGCAATGTGGTTTATTCGGAGTTCCGGTGCTCGCTTGATGGTATGCAGAGAGTTTCGTCGATTCCACGGGCTTCAATTGGAGGCTTCATGGGAAAGGACGACGCCAATCAATGTGTTTTTCCTCTAACGAGCTTGCAGATAGGGTAGGCCACGGGGGTCCCATTCTCCTCTTTCTTGTCGTACTTGATGCTGTAGCTCCTGTTGTTTTCTCTCATTTGTATTTTGACTTTTAAAATTATGATCAGTATTCTTTATAGTCAATAAATCAGTTCTTAAATCCAACAATGATTCATGAAACTGTCTCCCGCTTGGTCGTCCTGTTTCCTTCCATACAAATCCAATAGAGGATATGATGAACCGCTCCATCCTTAATAATATCTTAATAACTGCCTTATAACATCATTGGCTGTTAGAGATTACAATCCCTGTCTGGAAGGATTACTCTACGGGCTGATCCTCTTTATATTCTAATTTCTAACTCTCAAGTTCTAATGTCCCTTTTCCTTTTTCGTTTATTCATGGCTGCAGAGACTTGCAGTCTTACCTTTCGGAGCTCAGTCTCTTCCTGGCCTTGGAAAGTAAAAGGTTCTACATATTGGTGGACAATCGGCCATGGCTGGGAAACTTCAAATCAGGACCAGCACAGCTGTGGCAGCTGATGGTTACCAAGGTAGGAATGCATAGTATAAGTTCTCGCGTAAAAGTGTTCTGCTGACACTATGGTCAGGTCCTTACGTGCACTTTATACATACTGCTGATATTTGGCGTAGTCAAGGCTTTCTCCATTTGCAAACACAAAAGCACGGAGACAGAAAAAGAAGGGGAAACGAGCTCCTTCCAAAGCTGAAACTGAAGGCAGTGAAACGAAGAAGCTGGAGAAATGGTCCTTTTTAATTGATGCTGCAAGCTCGTCCCACAGGAAGGTTCTCTTGCCTGTAAAAAAACTGCGGAAATCTTTGCAGTTAAGCAGTGAATTGCATCGGACTCTGTACGGGTTCATCATTTTCGAAGTAGAATGGAATAATGTTCGAGGCATAAATTATCTGAATGAGCTTCAGGTACTGCTTCTTTTCTTTCTTATGCTCCTTTTTTGTTTTACCCATTAGTTCCGTGAGCAGCAATTCTTATCCTATCTTATTGCTGTTTGCAGACTGACACAAACCTAGCTTTGGAGGCTAAGTTGATGAAAAGATGGGAGTTTGATAGCATTGCTCAAGCTGCAAAATGCATCTCTTCATGGTTCACAGGGACTCTTGCTGAGTGTCATGCCTTGAAGAATTATCTTAATACTTTAATAGGTATGCATTTTTTCATATGATTGTATATTTATTTGTCATTTAAAAGAATCTGCCGTTATATATGTGACTTTAATTTCGGAAGGTATTAGTAAATGGACTTTTTGGTTTAAGCAATGGTGAATGTCATGTTTCCCTTTCAAGGTTGCATTCGTGATGTCTGCAACAGCTCAGCAGCAGCATTCATATGCATTAATCTAGTCAACTAGATCTCTCTATTGTGTAAGAAGGCCAGAAATGAATGAATTGCTGTTCCCTTAACAAGGTTATTCAAGCCACTGGCTACAAAAAATGATTATTCAAGCTGGGTATTGCATTGTCCGTGGATACTGCATATGTTTTCCCCTTTTAAACGTATGCATGCTTCAATGATTGAGTTTGTAACTCTATTTCTGAATCTACACAGGAGATGATTTTTATGATGCCAAGGAAGAATTTCCAAGAACCCGCATTGGTGGCCATGAAGAAATTTGCTCTAATGATCCCTCTAGCTGGGAGAACTCTCCCAGCAGTGCTGGTAGTCGCTTTAGTGTATTTTCTGCATTCAATGATGATGAACAGGGTGGGCCGCACACATCACCTCTCAGGAGGAGAGTGACAAAGATCTCTAATGGTGATGGAGATCTTGATCTTTGTTCGGATGAAAAACAAAATGAAAGGGAAGATTCTATTGATTCATCTTCTGCCTCCAGAGTCGAAAATTCAGCGGATATCTTCAAGTACCGGGATATTTTAATATTTTTCAGGTTCAATGATCACGATCTCCCATTTAGACTAAGCCAAATAATTATGTCAGATTTGAGATTGCTTACCTTATTGGAATCGGGACTTCCTTCTTGGGTAATATTCCTCCAGTCATATCCAGTCTTTTGTCACCTTTATCGCCCATGGATGTGCCCACTTGCTAGAGCTCTGTATGTCATCATTTCCGTCGTGACTGTTCTTATTGGGTTTTATGACTTGTACAAAAACGTTCCTGTGCTCAAGGCAACTGCGGCCCATTTGTGTGGTCCTCTTTTTGATTGGATAGAAACATGGGAGATGGTAACACGGATCCAGTACCTCGGAACTATGCTTTTTCTTCACAATTGCCAGAAGGCTCTTAAATGGTTCATAATGATGGCTAGTACTGCTCGGTCCTTTTTCTCAGTTCTTGCACAACCCTTTGCAGAACCTATTTTGGACCTTTTCCACACTCTGTTTCCTCTGTGGAATGTTTCATTTGAAGTAGTTCATCGCTTCTTCTCCATCATTTGGATGGCAATTGGATTGACTTGCAGTCTTGTGGTTGAGCTGGTTGAAGTTTTATTGCAGCCATTGTGGTTCCTGTTATCGCTTATCTGGACTATTGGTATGTGAAATGCTTTGACAGAAGGGCTCATACTTAATTTTTTTCTGATTGATGCATATTCACTAGAATGAATGAACCGAACTGAATCTTTTGACAGGCATTACTTGGTGATAATAATATTGTTTGTTTTACCCATCTTGCAGGAAATTCAATATTGTATCCAATATATTGGATGCTTTGTGAAACATTATACGTGCCAATCCGCATGGTCCTTGGATTAGCAAAGACGGCTGCATTTATCTGGACATACATGTACGGATCCATGACGGAAGTGTGGCTGTCTGTGAGGGGTGCATTCAAGCTTGCATCGGCTACAAATACTGCAGTAAACAGCACGTATGAAGTTTCAAAGTGGCGATCACTATGGAATGATCTTTTTTCCCAGGTTCTCCTGCATTCTCCGTTGCTTCATTTGTTCTCAATGGCAGGTCAAGATGGATGATCTCCACTCTTAACCAATGAGTTATTTCTTGTTTAGGTCTTCCGTGCTCTAAGGACAATTTTGAATGGTTTTGCTGCCTTCTTCATTGCGTGCAACAGACATCGGCTCAGGTATGAATTTCCCCTGTCATCTTTGCATCACATGACATTTTTCAGAACTCTTGTCATGATTGTTGACAAACTATACCGTTTTGAGATTTTCACTGTCCCTTGCATCTGCTTTTTGCACATGCCATTTTATTATATATGGCCTTAGATGAGCTGGTGCATGCTTTTTATGTTTGTTGCAACTCCACCATTGCCAATTTCTATGGTGCCGAGGAAATATTTAGTTTCATAGAGATGCTAGGCGTGCCGGTTCAGCATGTGGTGTCATGTCATTTAGATGCAGAAATTCTTTCTATGTATTACTGTTGCTCAGTCTAACCGATGGTATATGTGGTCTATATGCAGCATCTACAATCATATGGAGGTAGTTATACAGAAATTCTTTCATCAGATACAGAGGTCAAATTCCCTGGATCAGGATCATGGTCATCTAAGATCAAATCTTCCGCCTAAAAGTCCTGTAAGTGCTACCGTGATGAAGAGCTTTATTGAGGCTGCATCTTTTCCAGTTATATGATGCAATTTGCATAGCATAACAGTCTCCCTTCCACATTCCACTTAGCTTTTTTGTTTTTTTTAGAAGAGTTAGAATTTCAAATGACCTTGGCAAATGGCATTATTTGACATTTCTTGATGTCCCCGGTCTTGTAATGGCCAAGCATACGGTAGCCTGAGCATTGCTTGTCAGCACAAAAATGCTGAAGTTGACCGTGACAGTCATCCCGCGGCATGACATTTTTGAGGTTGTTTTATTGCAGTCGGCAGGAAGGAGAAGGAGCCACCATCACCATCACCACCACGACCCGTGAGTTTTGAGATGGAACTGCTCAGGAGGTTTTTTTTTTTTTTTTTTAATTTAAATTCTTCGGCACAGAAAATCTGGAGATCAACTTGCTGAAGCATCCTTGTAGTTTGAGGAAGGGGGTTGAAATGACATGAAGTTATAAGAGAATACAACAGGAAGCAACAGAAGCTAACAAGAAGGCTAACTAAATGGTGAACATATGGTGATTCTAACTCAGAGGAGGCATGGTTGGTGGCAAGTAATCAAGTGAGATGGTCCCCCGGCATCGCGAACGTCTTAACCGCTCCAGGACAGGGATGTTTCTTGCGCTATGCAACTGTTCTTCACGCTTGCCCTGTCCTGGCATCCTTTAATTTGTTCACCTCTGTGACATACTTTTGTACATGTGACCGACACTCTTCATTGTACATGGATTGTACAGCAGAGGGCAGTGCAATTCGGACACAGAGATGGTTCTTTACCGTGGAACTCTTGTTAGCCCCAGCTCATGTGATTTCTGATGAGGCGCCTTTATCGGTCAGAAAGCATCAGTGTCCTGTGGTTCTTCCAAAACCTGCACAGCCTCATGGGCCAATGTCTATCTGAGTTAAACCGGTGGATTTAGGAAGGTTGCAGCAATCAAAGCATGCATATCCACCATAGGTTCACGCTCAGAAACATTTTGTCCATTGTAAACCGAATAATGTGCCCATTCTGGCTGTAGACCATGGGGCCATGGTAGCCCTCAGCCACGCCAGTGTCAACCAAGTAACCTTAGGCCCCAGCGTCCAACAGAATTCACATTGCATGGATCTGATCCCTGGAGGCTTGGCGCTGTGATGCACTACAACACCACGTCAATCGACTCCTGAATCTTAAAACAAGAAAAAAGATGGTGCGCACATTTTCACCCATGCATGCTAAAATTTGCCGGCCATGTACGCACCACCACCCTTGCATCATAAAAGAGCTAAGATGGTCTGCACATGCATGCTCAACTTTGCGGGCAATGGTGAAAATATATCAAAGTGCAATTCGGGGCAACCTTAATAAACCCTGCAAAAGATTTCAGAAAGATGGATCGTCTCCCAAATATGACTAATTTCTAGGGCATCCATACACATCCTCATACAAAGTCTACAGGCCATTCATGGTTAATATAGAGTCACTTCCAGAGGAATCAAGATCTCAATGAAGTTCGCTAAGCATCAGAGTTCAGGGAAATGGCAAAAGATAGCACTTCATGAGATCTGACCTTGGAATGCCTGGCTCATACTGCAATTATCCGGGGTCCCTACTTGTTTTATATATATATATATATGTAAGATCCAAGTCCTTCATTTAAAGGTAAAGACTGTTCCACCAGTTTGGTGAAGCATTGCATCGATCTCATCACCGTCCTCCATCTCAAGCTGCACGAAGGGAGAAGAGTCAGAAACGAGACAAGAGAAACCAACACTGCTGCAACTCCATTGAACAGGTGCGCATAACAGAATATTCATGCAAAGAGAGAGACCTCTTCTGGAGTCTGTTCAGCTCGGAGACGGCGACCATCGAACAAGAAAGCGATTGAGTTCATCTCCACTGACTGCCTGTCGCAGTATGCATTCATAAGTTTCTTCAGTTGGGTGCTCCTCTTGATCCTGAAAAATACTTCATTCCCATCCTGAAGCAAGAGATCAGTTGGTCACGCCTTATGTTCCATCCTAAACATCTCAAGCTTGTGACAAGAGGATATTCTTCCCTTTCAATAAACATCAGAAATTACAAGCTTTACAGATGCACTTGCACTGTAGATAAAATTTTTCATATACCACAAACAAAGCAAGTGATATTCAAGCCAACATTGTACGTGTAATTGTTAGGATGTATAAGAAATGGTCACTCTGATATCAACAAAAAGTTTTACGTAAGGATCCTCATATTTGGTTCTATGTATCCCATGTCTGATCATACACTATCAGATCATATTATTCTTTTTTGGGATAATTCTACAATTTCATTAATGTTAATAAAAAACTGTACATCACTTTTACATCTGAAGTCAAATATTTAGCAATCTTGCTATCATACTAATATGAAATCTATTCTCCAACTTGGGGAGTGAGACTACTCTATCCCTTGTGATGTACAAAAGTTTCTCTGCTATATGAGACGTGGATTGGAAAGAGTTCTTAAAGATTCTATTGTTTCGCTCTATCCCCACAAAGTAAACAAAACCAGTCCACAATAGTCTATATATCAAGGAGTCTAAACTACATTGAGCAAAATGGCATGCTGCAACTCAGTTTCCCTAACAGATCATATTAACTAAGAACAAAGATAATAAGCCACGGCCAACATTCAAAGTTGTGTCAGAATACTAGAATCAATTATCAAAATAGAGCTATGACAAAGAATGAAAGATTAAGTATAAAGAGCATCTCATGGATAAAGGACTCAATAGCCATGTCAACCTCATCCGCGAATGATTCCTGCTTCAAAGTTACTGCTTAAAGCACAGGATAAGCAACAAAACTACAGAAAGAAGCAACAAGAGAAAGAAACTGCAAGAGTTCTGCTACTATATTCTGAAATCTGACAACATTAGCACAGTAAGAAGCCACCACATTCAAGCCAAAAGCAAAAATCATGCTGGGAGATGGGCCATATCCAACTTCAAGTACATAAACTAGCAGTAGTTTTGCTGTTTCTTAATATGAACAATCATGTTGCCAAGTAGTACATGTTACCAAGAACCCTACAGTTGTCGTATTATCATCATGTTGTAAAAGATAGAAAGGTCAGCCTGGGACACCGTGTCCCTCAGTGAAATGCAATTCCAGACTTCACTCATGAAGGACTCAAAACCACAAGCAAATGAAAAATTGCAAATATAGCCAAATGAAGAAATATCAGCGCTTCAAAGGGACAACTCGAACGCACTGCGATTCCTAGAGATGAAACACACTCATCTGACGCCATTCCACTCCTCAGTTCCCAACATATGATAGAATGAAATACACGGGCACAAATTCTAACGGAACAAAAAAGAGGGGCGAGAGAGCAACATGATCCACATCAAAACCTAGACTGACATCTCCCCTCGATTTACAGAAAAATTGAAGAACGGGAAAAGCAAGAGGCCAATCAGAGCTCGAAGCAGAGTTTTCCGGGGTAAAAACTATACCCGCAACAGAGAGGACAGACAGTACACTGCACCTGCGTTGGAGCTGCGGAACAGAGAGAGAGAATGAAAGGAAGGGAAGCAGAAACCGCGAGGGGGGCGAGACCATACCTGTCCCTTGACTTTGAGATTGATGTGAGCAGACTGATCGTTCGGCTTCTTCTCCTCCTCCTGCGGCTGCGACATGCTTGGCCGATGATGATCTATCTCTCTCTGTGACGAGCAGGGAAACGGAGATTTGAGGGATTTTTAGGGATTTTTGGGGATTTTGTTTTCTATTATTAGCGGGCGTTTGTCTGTTCCCTTCGACGAGAGGAGAACATGTTGATAATGCGGGATGTCGTATGGGCCTCCTTTGTTTGCCGTGGCCGGTGCAACTGTGGAAGGAAGCTGTGTGCCCGACACGTGGCCTCCTGTTATTGGTCAATAATAATTTAATTTTGAAAAAAAACTTTCCATTCTCAAATTTTCACCTTTTTTTTTTATCATTTTAGCACTAAATCTTTATTTTTATAATTTAAATTCTCAAATTTTTGCTTTTTTCCTACTTTAATCATACTGTTACTTTTTCATCTAAAAAACATATTCCGTTCAAAAAAGAATATTTCGTCCAATAATTACTTTTCAAAAAAATTATTTTTTTAAAAAGACATATTTGATCTCTAATTTAGGAAATATTAATTATTAACAAATGTTCCTTCTAAAATTAGGACTCATTTTTCTCGAAATGAATCGTGAATTTGTAATAATAATAGTCATCAATTAATTTTTTCGGGAATGTGTATCATTTTTAAAGGGAATACACTCACCAGTAAAACTCTATCAATATTTTCACTTTTGTTTGCCTTTTCTCATTTTTTCTTTATTTTTTGAAAAGTAATTTTTTAATGAAACATTTCTTGGATGGAAAAATTAATTACGGATTAAAACAGCAAAAACTCAATACAAATAACAAAAAATCGAGATTTATAACTAAAATAACGAAATTACAAAGTATTGAAGACTAAAAGTATAATTTATTCTTTAATTTTTTCCTACTCCCGTCGACCCTCTCAATCTGGGATTCGATCATGAGATCACCCATTTAGGGGTCTAGTGAGGGAACTATTAGGTCAACCTCAAGTTGGTTGGAAGTCAGTAATTTCTATCACCATATAAATTACATAATGTATCTCGTGCAACAAAAAAGAAAAAAAAAAGTTTTAGATAATAAGTATTCGCCGAACTAATTTTAGCAATAAAATTTCATATATTACCGTATTTATCTGTAAAGTTAGGTGTAATTTAACATTGCATACGTTAAAATTTTGCAATGTATTAGGTAATATTTTTACGTCTTGATCATGTGACATTATCACGTTACATCAAATTTATCGCCAATTTTATAATTATTTTTCTCTTAATCAACTTTATAATCAATTTACGTTTTTTTTCCCCAAACGTTGCTGTCGCGTAGTGTCACACATTGCCCATAATTTTAATTTTACGTTAACGGGAAATTTTCTCCGTAATTTTAACGTGTCTCTTAATCTCAGCCTCTCACGTGCGATTGAACTAAAATATAGATCGGAATATGCAAACTGGCGTACAACACACGTGCTCGACAGTAAACGCACGGTCTGCTGACAGAGAAATATTCCGCGTGTCATAGTAATACACAATGAATTTATTATATAATTTATTATTCATACATAAAATTAAGGTAAATGATTTTTTTTTGTCCTCAACATTTCATATTTTTACCATTTTTCGTCATAATTTTTTATTTTGTATTATTTACGTCTTAAATTTTTTTGAATTTTTGTTACTTCCTTGCTTTTTCCAAAAAATTTTTTTAATCCAAAAATTATTTCTCTAACAAAAATAAAGAAAAAGGAAAAAAACAAAAGAAAATAAAAAATATCAGAAGAGTTTTACTGGCGGCTACATCCCATTCAAAATTGAAAAGTATTTTCGATTGAAAATTGATGGTTGATTATCAGCATTACAAAATTGTGACTTGCTATGAGAAAAAAGAGTCGTAATTTTAAAAGATGCATCTGCTGGTAACCAGCATTTCCTTAATAAGGGAAGGAATATGCCTTTTTTTTGAAAAATATTTTTGTTGAGAAAAATTTTTAGATGAAATATATTTTTATGGATAAAGTAACGGAATGATCAAAGTGATAAAAATTTAAAAAGTTGAGGACGTGAATAATAAAAGATAAAAGTTCAGGATGAAAAAGGTAACAACGTGAAATATTGAGGATTAAAAGTGTTATTTTCCCTAAAATTAACTCTTGAAAACAGTAAGGAGATGTAATTTACACCTTAAATGGGTTGATGATTGGCTTGGATTGATGCCATCTCAGCTTAACCGAAGACTTGGTAACAATGAATGGACTCAGTCAGTCAAAGCTAAAAATGCGATCATCCCCGTCAGACCCTCGAGGCGCCTGCCCCGCTTTCCTCTAACTCCTCGCCTCTAAATTCACTCTTCAAACTTGGATCTCCTAAAAACACTCCATCCCCATCAAACGTCTCCTGATACTGGGCATTGATAGGCTGTTATGTTCAGATATTCCGGGTTTGGGTTTTATACGTGAAATTGGATTGATACTTCCAAAACGAAGGGCAGAGCCAGAGACAAGAAGATTCTCGAGAAACAGGAATCCTTAACTCTCCAAGGGTAGAGTTACGAGGATCCGTACCGCCCCCACGGGGTTAACCACACCTCGGTCGACGGAACCATGCCGAGCAAGATAAAGAAGGCGATCGGGGCCGTGAAGGACCAGACGAGCATCGGCCTCGCGAAGGTTGGGAGCTACACAGCGTCGTCGAACCTCGAGGTGGCGATCCTCAAGGCGACCTCCCATGACGTGGCGCCGATGGATGAGCGTTACGTCGCGGAGATCCTCCAGCTGATCGCCTCCAGCAAGGTCTACGCCGCTACTTGCGCCCAGGTGATCTCGAGGCGGGTATCCAAGACCAAGAACTGGACCGTTGCCCTCAAGTCCCTCATGCTTGTCCTCCGGGTCTTCCAGGACGGCGACCCGTACTTCCCCCGCGAGGTCCTCCACACGATGAAGCACGGGGGCCGGATCCTCAACCTCTCGACTTTCCGGGATCACTCCAAGCATAAGAATCCTTGGGATTACACTGCATACGTCCGGACCTTCGCCCTCTACCTCGAAGAGCGGTTGGATTGCTTCCTGATGGGGAAGCTCCAACGCCGGGTTGCATTCCGGAAGAGGGAGGGCTGGGAGCACTCGAGTGGGGTGAGCACCGAGCCGATCATCCGGGAGATGAAGCCCCCGATGCTCCTCGACCGGATCTCGTACTGGCAGCGGTTACTGGACAGGGCGATCGCAACGAGGCCGACTGGGGCAGCCAAGGCGAATGGGCTGGTCCAGTTCTCGCTCCATGCGATCGTGCAGGAGAGCTTCGACCTGTACCGGGACGCGTCCGATGGGCTAACCCTCCTCCTGGACAGCTTCTTCCATCTCCCGTACCAGTCGTGCCTTAACGCGTTCCAGACGTGCGTGAAGGCATCCCAGCAGTTCGAGGAACTGTCGGAGTATTATGCTCTGTGCAAGAGCATGGGCGTCGGGAAGACCTCGGAGTACCCAAGCGTGCAGAAGATCTCCGAGGAGCTCATCGAGACGCTCCGTGAGTTCCTCAGAGACGAGTCCTCCTTCCCCAATAATGGGATGTCCCCATCCGCCAACCTACTCCTAGCAGCCTCACCTGCGCCCAGAAACCCGAGCCTGAGGCCCGAGCTGTTAGGGTCGGAGGAGCTGATGGAGAGATTGTCCGAGACGGGTTCCGAGCATGGATCGCAGTGCTCGTCTCTGGAGGATGTCTCCAGCGACACAGATGGATCGACAAGCCCGCGCACGAGCCTGAGCTTGTCGATGTCAATCAATGAGGAAGAGCAATCCCAAGGGACAAACCCGACGATGGACTTTGTCTCATTTGATGAGTGGCCCATAGCTGAACTGGATTCAGATCACACGGCACAGGATCCTCGGAGAATCTCACTGGAGGCCCAAAGGGAATGCTGGGAGCTGGCACTAGCAGAAATCATGAACCAAACCCAACTAAATGCCCCAGTTTCAGATAGCCTCCAGTCGGCCTCGGTGCCGAACAATCTGTTCGATACTGAGCAGTCCATGATGCCACATCCTCAAAACAATCCGTTCTTGGATGATGACACGGCCGCCTTGACTAGCTTAGAATCAATTCCATTTCAATCCACAACGGCTACTTCTACAGGACAACAGCTACTCTTCCCATCGGGAGACATATTCACGCCGGCTCCTACTACTTTCCAGGCAATGGCAACTGCACCTACGTTCAACACGCAAAGGCCGAAAGAAGATGCTGTCCCCACTGAAGACGATAATGATCCATTCTCATCAAACTTCAACCCAAGATCTATTGAGCAAACAACAAGCAGGCACAATGCATCTATCAATCAGCAAAACTTGCAGCAGGAGCAGCAGTTATGGTTGCAGAACCAGAACAAGATCATCTCGAAGCATATGGCGTGATGAATGTATGCGAATGACATTATTCGGACCGATGCTTGTACATATCTAAGAACAGCATTCAAGCTCCATTCACAGTTTTCCAGTTAACGTAGTCTCTTCTGAATTTTTTCTTCTGAGTGAGTCGATATACTCATTATAACAGGCAAATAGTTCACGATGAACACCTCTTGACAACAAGCAGATGGCCAAGGGAAGGGGAGTACACGTGAGAATTACTTTCACATACACTAAATCACACAAAGGAAACATACAGTCAGCAGTACAATCTCTACACGTGAAAAGTCCCACAATTTCTTAAAGGGACAGTTTATAGGAGAATGGGGCGGATATCGGGTCAGTCGAGACAGCTATGTTATTGTACCAGCTGCCAGGTCAGCCATGAGAGGCTGCTGTCGGGAGTAAATTTATTTAGTGTACTAGTTGCCAGTTCAACTTCTTGGCTGCTTCCTCAGGTATTTTTTCTCACCAAACACTTTCGCTTTTGTTCCCATCTAGATTATTAGAATGGACCCATCTTATGACTTGTTTGTGAGGTTAGCCAATTAATGGCCCCATACTTTCCCGGAGCCCTCGCCTCCACAGTCTCCTTTTAAAGGAATTCCATAAATTTTCATCCAAAATGGTAAAGTGTTCATCAGGCAATCACTGAAGCAGAGGTAATATCAGAAGATGTGAAAGCTTCAAGAGAAAATGAGCCACTCAAATCACATATAAGATGGGTTTCCTTACAGCATGTTCATTACACGACTGATGTTTAAAAGTATCAGATCAAATGATTCATCGTAATCAACTATTGTGATAGGCTCGGGATAAGACAACCGTATAGCATCCAATCTATACATGAAAACTAAAAGGGAAAGGCCGATAACGAGGATATTCATAAAATGCAGTACCTGAAAAAGGCATCCAAGCTCTTTACTTGTGAAGGACGGTGCTGTCACCGCGGTCGTCGTCAACAACAACATCATACCATTTAATTAATGATACAAAACACGATCAGCAAAACATTAATTAAAGAAGAAGATGAAAAGATTCCAAGGGAACACGTAACGTACGCAGTGTTCCCTGGCGTGTCCTTCATCGACGGTCGGGAAATCCTTAAGAGGTGATCAACCTGTTTTAATAATCAAAGAAGAAAGAGACTGTCAGGACCCACCCATACGAACAAGCCAATATTACCCTTCTTTAATTAAGAATAAAAAGAAAGACTTGCTTAGGGAACATAAGCATATGCATTCAGCCCTCATCAATCAGTTCTTCGGCCAAAAGGGTCCGCCAAAAATGGTGCTATGGCCCCTAAAGTTAGGGCGCGTATTGGTTGAGCATTATACACCTGGAATTGATTTGAGAAGGAAATTGATCTTTCTATGATGTTCACCTAATATTTAAGCGATAAACTAAGCAGTCAATAGACATGGTCGACGGGTGTTAGAATATTCTCAGGCGATCAATTTATGGCTTTGTAATAAACACAAATACTAGCCTGAGATTAAGGTCGACAAACAATCATAATAAGTAATAATAAGAGAAGGGCACTGCCCGGTTGGAGGGCACTAATAGCACTACTTGACAGAGTTCATCATGCGTCTACCCTATTTTCTCCCCAGTATTAGGGAAGAATGAGATGATTTGGTAACAGGGAATGTTTCCACTTCCCGTGCTGAATATCTCTCACCACCATGAATGAATAGATCCAAATTATACAAATTCATGAATTTAGATAAGCACGTGTGCAAGACACATGTGTAAGTGATTTAATCAATGATAACACGTTCAAGGGTGAATCGAATATTGAATCTTGTAAACTGGACAAGTGTCTTATTTACTTTGAGTAACCTGGTTTACTTAAACAGCACTTAATTTTGAATAGTGTCTTTTCGCATATATAATTCAAGCGCGAACCTAACCAGTTTATGACGGGAGACCTGCTCCGGGAAATAAATTCCAATTACCGAAAACGACCCCACTCGTATTCCTAAAAGGACGAATAAGTCCTCCCAGGCAAGGCGCTAAAATCAAGCAGTTGACTTCACGCGCCAGCTTGCGCGCTAACTGAACTGCCCTTGCACAGTTCAGCACCTCGAAGGTGTCCAACGATATTACCAATCGTAATATTAAATTATGAAAATTGCGTCAAGTTAGGTAAATAAAACATTTATTTAGAAAGTTTTACCAAAATTAAAGGAAAAAATTGAAAAGTTTCCCCGCGGTCAAAAGTCAAAATACGACTTACCCGCCGCCGCCGCCGCCGTGGGTGCCGTTCCCCCCACACCGCTATTCCTTCCCGATCCCACTGAAAATGGACTTGATTCTGCTTCTGGTGAGCTTCTGTTTCGCCTTCCACGCGCCGGACACATCCATTTCCGCCAGCTCCTGCAGGTGCCGGTGAGCTCCCGCCGCCAGGAGCTTCTGCCTGCAGAAGTGGCTCCCGGATGCAAGGATGGCCGAAACCACAGCCACCGGAAGCTTCTTGGGCACAGAATCGTTCCTAGGATCCAACATCTGGACCAATCTCATCATGTTCTTCTCATCCCTCACCAGGTCCTTCCTGTTTGATCGCACAGACAGCAGTGCCACCAGTGCCTGCGCCGCGGCGTCCTGCAGCCCCACCGGCTTTGGGCACTCCATCAACTTCATCAAGGAGGACATACAGCTAGAGATGGCTCTTTTGTTCTCGTCGCTAACGAACAAATTAGCAAGCAGCATAGCTGACAAATGCTGCAGATTGGAGTTCCCGTGCTTGATTAGCTCGCCGATTTGGATAACGAATGCAGTAGAAGTTGATAGGATTCCGATAACCGAGTCGGCGGCAGAAAGTGAGCTAATCGCCCGCAGGACACTCTCAAAAGCATCAGAGCTCGACTGATTGTTGAGCAGCCACATTAGTTTCTGCAATCCTCTTTCCTGCAGTATCAGTGCCCTGAAATACCCCCCGGATTCTGCCAAAACAGATAGAGCGCTCGCCGCCTTCTCCTGAGCAGCTGCGGAGCTCGAGCTAAGTAACTGAACGAGGACAGGGACAGCTCCTTCCTCGGCCAAGGAGGCTCTCATGTTCAACACACGCGACAAATTCCTAATTGCCCCAGCAGAATGAGATTGAGTCGCCGGTGAGCCCGACCTGCATGCTTCGACTAGAACCGAGATTCCACTGTACGCAGATATTGCCCAAGCGTTTTCAGATTCTGCTGTGATTGATTCCACTGCGATCGCTGCTTTCTCCTTAAGGGGAATCGAAGCGTTCTCGAGAATTCTCAGCATGGGACCTAACCCTCCTCCTTCAAAGACGCACTTCCTCGTCTCTTCATTTGCAGAGGCCAAAATCGAGACCGCTGCGATGGCTTGATCGCGAACGTCTGGAATGTCATGGAGATCGAGCAGTTGGATGAGGCAGGCGATGTTGCCTTCCCTCGCAACTAAAATAGCAGATTTCTCATCATCAGAAAGGAGCTGGAGAAGAGACTCGAGAGCCTTCTTCTTGAATTCGATCCCTCCTATCTGGAGCCGAGTGAAAATGTCTCTGATAAAGAGCTGCACGTCGTCTTTGTCAGAGCCGCGACGAGGTCGTGAAAGAACGATGGCAGTTGACCGCCGTTGGAGGACGCCGGATCTGAGGAGCAAATCGAGGTCACGGATGTGATTGGACAGAGAAGAGGAGAGAACGTCAAGGTCGCTCTGCATCCGCAGCTTCCCGCCATTGAAGGAAGGATCCGCGCACTGCTCAGAGAGAGATTTGAGGCTCTGGAGGGTGGAAAGAAAGTCGGGGAGGAGGGTTTGGAGGAGAAGGTTGTCGGTCCAGTGGGAGGAAGAAGAGAGACAATCAAGGAGGGAGTGCAGAGCTTCGAACTTGGCGCGGAGGAGCTGCCACCGGCCGGCGAATGAGCGGAGGTTGAGAGAGGATTGAAGGAAGTGCGAGAGAAGATCATTAATCGGGCTGAGGATTGCCAGGGGGTGGTCGGCGTCGGCCGTGATCGAGTCAGAGGTGGGATGCTGCATCAGGCCCGGCAAGGGGAAGGTCAAGGGGGAAGCATGGGCCGTAGAAGGAGCGGCTTCCGGTGAGAAGGAAACGGAGTGCGGTGGGGTTGGTTTGACTGTAACTGGGCAGAGAGGTAAGGGTAGGAGAGAGAGGGTAGAGAGAAAAACCGGAAAGGAAATCGAAGCTCCCGAGGAAGTCGTGGGAGTGTGTGAAAGAAAACTCAGAGAGAGAGAGTGGTCAGAGAGCGGATGGCGGAAACGCAGATGTTGCTTGGGAGAGAGATTCTTAGGAACCGGGAACGTGATCGGCTAGAGATTGATTTTATGGTCAATATTCTTTAATCATTTTTATTATTTAATAATAATAAAAAATTTATAAGTGTGATATAAGAAAATAAAATAAAAGTATATATAACTCTCACCCTCTCAATCCTAAGTTGAAATTTTACGCTATTTCAATAATATCATATTTCCATTATTCAATATTTAAAAATTCGACAGATTATTAATAGATTTTCGATTAATTCCCAACTCGAAACAAGATGTAAAATTTAATCAATATAATTTAAAATTTCTTTTTTTTTTTACGTTTTTCGCTCATATACGAATTTACTTAGTGGGATAATTAAGTGGTCGGTGCCATACCCTCCCATCCCCACCCAACAGTCGAGCTGGCAGACTCGGCGCTCGATTCCTATTGGGGAACTCCTACCAAGCAGCGGGCCCCGCTGACCTTAATTATTGCTTCCTCCCCCTCCGGTCTGATCCTCCTGCCTCCCGACCGTCAAACTGAGAGAGAAAAATGGAAAGAAAAACAGAAACGCAGCCCGGGTTTTGCCGGAAATTTTCGCGAACTTTGGTTTTCGGAAACGTCATCAAATGAACCTTGCAGCACAGACACGACAAGTATCCAATCTTCAATGATCGGAGATTTTTGCACGCGGTTACACCGATCATCCGGCATATACATTGGTCGGACACCACACCAATTGAGCGGGCCGACCATAGACATTATGGGCCCAAAGATCGAGGCCCAGGCCCAGCCCTATCAAGAGAGAGTACCGGTACTTTACTTTTTCTTGAACATGAGAATGAAAAAGTGCCGGTAATTTTTTCTAACGGGTTATGGTAAATTGGATTTACCTAAGAATTTATCGGGTTGCCAGGGATTTTTGTTTTTACTTAAAGCGTGTCTCTGTTGCCATGCCATGCCCATCCGACCGGGCGGATTCGGCTTGTTTTCACGGTTCTTGTAGGCACCTTAGATTGGGCATTTCTCCGAGGGGGACGGGCCCAATTGATGGGCTTTGATTGATTGAGGTCCGAGACTCCCGTAAGATTCCAATGGAGATTCCACTGGATTTTTTTGTTTTTTGTTTTGTTTTTTTGTTTTGTGTACAGAGTTATTGATAATTACAAAATTGGGAGAGATCGGCGCGTTCGATATAGCCAAACGTGCCTGCAATCAATTTGTCGCCATGTTGAACGGTATCTTGTCCCCGTCCCCGACTTGAGTCCATACTGCACGACGGTGAATGACAGTCGAATTATGGAACTCTAGGGCCCGTATGCACGTGCTTCTGTTCGATCGAACCATTTCCTTCCTTCGCGAGGGAAAGAAACACAAAAAAAAAAAAAGAAAATGAAAAGAAAAATGCTCTTCTCCGATATAAAATCGAGAATGTTTGTCTCTAAATGTACTATATATTGGACAGTGTCCGTGAATCATGGAAGAGATTTGAACTCAAGACTTAAAGACCGGTGGATGATGGTCAACTCACCTACAAAATGCAATTGTAGAAAAATAAATTTAAAAAAGAAAAGGGTAATTCGAAAAAAAAAAATTGGACCATTTCTCGATTTATGCGTGTCATCCTTGCGCAGGGGCCATGCTAATCTTTTCTGTATCGTTCCAATTTTATCAGATATCTCCGGAGAGACAACCTTGATCCGTCCTGCAAATAAACCGCATCGTGCAATGTGTTCCGGTCGATGTGGGACGAACAATAGAGGGCTCTTTTTCTCACCCTAAGGCCCACATGTGATATTGTTGAAAATGTTTGTGAGAGAGAACTCTCTGCAATGTGATGATCTTTCACAATACATGCAGCAAAGGAACAAGATTCGGACCCGACTTCTTCTAACTCGAGTAGAAATTTTGTATAATACCAGAACATGTACGAAATAAACTCACATCTCGTCGAATGTAAGTGTGAAACTCGTGGTAAAAAGGTTAGATTTCCCTCCACAATTTCACCCTAACAATTTTTTCGAACTCATAAACATCCCACAGATTTTTTAATTTTAGTCTGTATGCAAGCACAAATAGGAATAACCTCACAAACTCCAATAAACGGTGTGGTTTGTTGGTTTCCAAAGCTCACTTGCACACAGTTTAATGAATTTAACGCCTTGGGGTTGAATTTCCTCTGTGCATTTATGTCAAAATATTTGTTGAAATCGAACTCTTTAGATTTGGGCTTGGAGAACAATGGATTCTATGAATTATGCTAATCCTTTGATGGTACTGCTAAGCTAATGCGGTTTGTGCCTGTGCTAGCTTGTTTGTTACGTCTTATATATTTGCGGTTCAACACAAAAGTAAAAAACACGCTGTCACGTAATTTTAAGTAAATGTTTTTCAAAAATATCTCTACTACTTCATGTAAATCCAAAACAGTTTTGGTCTCTTTTATGAGTTCCAAAAATGCACTCAATCATATTGAGTCTTCAAATTTTCATAACTTCAATATTTTTATCCATTTTATTGCTTGCTCATATATTGTTAACTATTTTTGCTATTTTCTCAAAAATAGTTAACAATATCGAAGAAACTTTCCAACTAAGAATAGAAACATATCTCCTGGCCGAGAGATTCTCGTATGAGCTCAGCTTACCACGTCATCCGTGAACTCCACCGACGAATGTTTAACACGTTATCGTCACATGTCGGATCGCCTTTTTGTATTCCTTAATGGCATTCCGTTTTAATCACGATTTGAGATATTTGCTCACGTATCGAACATTCACCGACTAATTTCACTTGTCATCCGTGAGTCCCGCCAACCTAAGAATTTCAAACCCATATAATTACTCCATAATGATTTATTATTATAGTAGGGGAAAAACACTAAATTCAAGATTCATTCCTTTAGTCAGACTTTGCACGACCGACGTTAGTGACTCGAGCTCATGAATAATATAATATAACGTATTTAATTAATAATTGTATGATATTTCGATAAAAATGTCATATCATACTTAAAAAATAACATTATTGGTTAATAAAAAGTTGATGTAATTAATATTATTTACAAATATTCATTAATTCGGCTTTATGGATTACGTGATAAGCTTAATTCTCTCAACATGTATGAACAAAATTTGGGTCCACACGCACTGAATCAGAGAAAGAGGGGACGGTCGAACGAGGAACAGTGACATCACTTAGTAAAAGCCCTTAAATAATGGTTTTGGTCGAGCAAATGAGTTCGGCCAGGACATCGTGGACCGTCGATTTTAATTGTGCAATTTGATTCAGCGCATTGAATATTAATTTCCTCGTAATCTCTTGGTAGAATGATTACTCGAGCTCGTTTTTCTTAAATCTAAATTATTAGGTGGTGATATGCAATTTTCTTGTAAAGAGAGTTTATACGTTAATCCAATCGATGTGGAACTTGATTCTCAATAGCCGCCCTCATGTTCCAATGTGACTTACATCCGTCGCGTTCCCTTAAACAACCGCCCTCAACAATTGATCTGGAACCGGACATATTTCTTCCAGTATCAAACGAGGGGGACAAACTTACCATGAGGCGATCTTTCTTCTGCCATCCTCAGACTAACATGCGAGTCGACTATTTTTCCGTACTCGATAAATTGACCATGAGCCAAGAATTGTCTTCCGGTTTCAGGCATAACTAGCTATGAGTTTCACATTCGGATTTGACATGGTGCGAGCTCATACGCTAATCCGCTCTCACACAACATAATCTTATAACATAGTCTATACAAATGAATAGCCAAAATCCCACAATTATCTCTTTTTTTTTAATATTTGTGTTGATTCCGTTAATTTATACTGATTCTGTCTATTAAATGACACTGCTATATAGAAAGAGAGTTTAATATAGTCGGTACCGCTTTCGTCCTGTTGCCTCATAGAACAGTGGTCAAGACCCAAGTATCTTCCTCTTTGAGCCCCTATGAATACCACACCAGGTTCATCCATCTCCAGTATAGGGAACAAACCACAGTCGAGCCATTGTCTGGGAGACAGAGAAGGAAGGATTCGACCATCGGAGTGAGAGAATACATAACAATGGAGGTGAGCTTCCCAGTCATCGACATGGAGAAAACTTCATGGCGAGAAGAGAGCCGTCGCCATGGAGAAGATCAAAGATGCATGCGAGAACTGGGGTTTCTTCGAGGTAATAGATGGGCTTCGATGTACTAGTTTGATGCTCGAGCTTATACGTGTTACATGGCACAAATCATCGGTTAATATTTCGAATCGTTGATGGTGGGGACAACACACAGGTTGTGAATCATGGGATCTCCCACGAGCTGATGGACACGGTGGAGAGGCTAACCAAAGGTCACTACAGGAACCGCATGGAGCAAGGGTTCAGGGAGCTCGTGGCAAGCAAGGGCCTGGATGCTGTCGAGAGCAAGGTCACTGACATCGACTGGGACTGGGAGAGCACCTTCTTCGTCCGCCACCTCCCCAAGTCGAAAATCGGCCAGATCCCAGATATCGAGGACGACTACAGGTAATTATTGTACAAATCACACATGTAAAGACAGACAGTCCTCGGTGAATGTGGCATGCACTTTCTGTATACAGAAAGGCTACGAGGGAATTCGCGTTGGAGCTAGAGAAGCTGGCGGAGGAGCTGCTGTGCGAGAACCTCGGGCTCCAGAAAGGGTACCTGAAGACGGCGTTCCATGGCATGCAGGGTCCGAACTTCGGGACCAAGGTGAGCAGCTACCCGCCGTGCCCTAGACCCGACCTCATCAGGGGTCTCCGGGCACACACCGATGCTGGTGGCATCATTCTCCTCTTCCAGGATGATAAGGTCAGCAGTCTCCAGCTCCTCAAGGACGGGAAGTGGGTCGATGTCCCGCCCATGCGCCACTCCATCGTCATCAACCTCGGAGACCAGCTCGAGGTCCGTACAAGAAGAAAATAAACCCTAGATCCGAATACTTTTGATACAGCAAGAAAGATTTTCAGTGCTCTCCATTTCTGTCAATCGATGAGTATACATCAGGTGATCACGAACGGGAGGTACAAGAGCGTGATGCATTGGTGGTGGCACAGACGAGCGGGAACAGGATTTCCATGGCCTCGTTCTATAACCCCGGGAGCGACGCGGTCATATGCCCGGCTCCAGCATTGGTGGAGGGGGGCAGAGGATGCGAGGGAAGTCTACCCGAAGTTCGTGTTCGAGGACTATATGAAACCGTATGCAGGTGTCAAGCTCCAGGCGAAGGAGCCGAGGTTCGAAGCCATGAAAGCCGTGGAAGGAGATCTCAATCTCGGACCCATCGCCACTGCTTGATAGATGCGTGGAGACCCAGTGAAGAATAACGCATCGTGGAGGAAACTGGAAAACTGATATATGAAGAAGTTTGATGTATTGCAATAGTATATTTATAATT